>JAITYT010000204.1:213623-244035 GCA_025433975.1 Liostenogaster flavolineata | reverse complement strand
AAAAAAAAAAAAATACGAAAAAAAAACAGATCGACCCCGAAGTGCTACTCTTGTACCTGATCGTATTGTTGTACGTATATTTACTATGGCAAAGGTTTCGCGTCAAGAGAGGATGAAGAAGGAGCAGAAGGGGGAAGCGAGCGGGAGGAGGTACAACGAGCGACCGATATTCCTCGTTCATATTCGTAGAGGTTCTTTCTCACGTGTACCCGACACTATGTATGTTCCGGTCGCTTAAGTGACCACGACCATTCATTCAGACGAATGTCATCGACATCCTCTTGTAAAACGACACTTTAACGTAAGTGTAATTAGTTAATGTATTCGTATACCAAAGTGCACACTTGTATCGAGGTGGCCGATATGCGGCGGCCTTTATTACCCGAACGACAGTGATCTTAATAATTATTATTCGTTTCGCGTGCTAAATGAATTAGTCGTTTTAATTTGTTAAAAGGGAACCTGCGCCTTTCCACGTTGTTTTCCTCTTGTTTCTCTTTATTCTGGAAGATTTCGCAGGATTACGCAAACGTCTCGATCACGAAACTTTTAGTTTTTTTTGTTTTTTTTTTCCTTCGTATTTAGAACTTTAATTATCATTAATAAAGTACGCGTATTACGTGAAAGTATCGCAACGAAGTATGGTGGCGACGAGAGAGCGAAGAACTGCTCGTTCCTTGCATTCTGGTACGATAGGTGGCAATTACACGAATCATCATCGTTATAATCGATAACCATATCGCGAATGAAAGAAAACGTTATCGATTCGGCACTGTTTATTCGATTTTTCTACTTTAGCGCCTTTTAGAAGTAGTAAGAGCGTAGATGAACCTTATTAAATCTATGACGTAGATACTACTTGAAATTCGATGGTCTAAATCGAACATATCACTAAATAATCTCCATCCTTTACGGAATCGTGAAGATGATTAAATTTTAATTGATCCGTGATTATATGCCTATCGTATCGTATGATCAGTGTCTGACGTAATATGTCGATACATAAATGTAGCAAATAAGAAGCGTTCGTTCGATTATACTTTTTAACGAGACGAGTCCACCGACGAGTGATCAATCGAAGGCATCCGAACGTTTAGCCACACGAGTTCCAAGCGATCAACGATTAAGTAGTCGATGTTTTTGTAATTTCACCGCGTACTACGACGCTCTCCGACTGGAAAGGATTTTTCACGAATCCCTTTGCACTCTTCGATCGACTCTCGTATCTTTTTAGAACGATCTAGGTTAAATCGTGGGGACCAACGACCTTTGCGTTTCCCTGATCACCGATTTATCTTCTTTCTTTCTTTCTTTCTGCGAAGGAGTGCTCGAAGAAACTCTATAAAATCAATCCCCAGTATCGTAAAATAGCAGCTTTAAGAAAACGAAATTAATCAGGCATCGGTTTGCGTGCGTGTGATCACTACTTATAATCTTAGTTCGTGCCTTTTACATGTTCCTTTGTTCTTAAAATGTCCTCTTTTTTTTTATTGTCGATCCAAAACGATAGTCGTCTCATGCCAGGCAAAAAAGGTGGCAAGAAACGATTAAGGGAGAAATTTAGAATATACGATTAGGATGTGTGGATTTGCGCGTATTTTGTGTCCGTGAGTGTGTACATGAGTGCGTAAGGGCGATCGATTCTATGTATGCGTCAGAGTAGAAAGTGGGTATAGTTATGTTGTACAGTTCTTTGTGTAAATTATTAATATGACGAGATGAACACATTTAGTATGTATTCCGTTTATTGCTACGATTTAACGTTAGCGCGAGAGTCATATATTATATGAACAATATCTAATATATTAAAGCGAAACTAAATTATGCGATACACTGAACAAAATTGTCATCGTATCTCCGTACCTCGTAATATCCTTATCCTCCCTTCGATTCGGTTAATTTATAATTTAATATCCACCACCTTGCGACAAACGGTTCAAATCTGATGAAAATGTGCCAACGATACCATCGAATTGACGATCATCGCGATCAACAACGCTTTAAAGACTTCAAAAATTAATCTGTCCTCTTAATATTAAGTCCTTGAGACAGTCGTCTTACCTGTTTTCTTCGTTACTTCGCATTTCTCTGTAGCATTATACTTTTTAAATATTTTTTCACATTTAAATTATTTTTTTCAACAATGATATCCCGATTTTCTATTTTCTCAAATTTGTTTTCCTATGCCATTTTTTGAATTTATTAATCGTACAAACTTGCTATTTCATTTCAATAGAAATGCAAGAAAAGATTTGACGTCAGATATTTTCGAAAGGAGTTCGAATGGTTTTTCAAAAAGAGAACCTATTTAAAGGGAAAGCACCGAGGCGAATGCAATCGACTTTGTTACTTCGACACTCATTTCTTTTTTACTCGTTTTTCATCTCTCGTCTTTAATAGCTACAAACGATTCTTTTCTCTTCGATCACCGTTGCCGTTTAGCAAAGCGTTTCGTCTATGTCCTCTGTACGATGAAACGCGATGATTCGCCAAAGGGGGCTGCCACTCAAGACACGAAGTTGCCGCACGAGTGAACGAAGTAATTGCATCTCGAGAAAAAAAGACACCTTGTCGGCCGGAGAGAGACGTGACTCGGTCGGCGCGATGTCCGAGAGGCGCGATCGCTCGAGTTACGAATCGATAATTGACGAATTGCTTTTCGGCGATGTGGGTCAATCGAGCGTGACACATACCGATAATCCGCATGCATGTTGCAAGCTCGTTCGAACTAAACCTTGATTGGTCGTTGCCAGATGTACGTGTCGTCGTCAGCCAAAAAATAACAATGCTTTCATCGCGAGCGTATTACTTAAGTGCATCTAGTACTACTTAAGCGCGAGAAGAGTATGAAGGATAGGACTTGGTATAACGAGGGCAAAACACATCGTTGCGTAAGAAATTTGTAACGTCGAGGCCTTGACGACGCAAACATCTTTTTCGTTATTGCCACACGGTCCACCGTAATCATTTTTGCTTGTTCGCTTCTCCGTTTTCGGAGAAAACGACAACAATGGCTTCGTTACGTTTAGTCTCGTATTGGCAGCGGATTTACGGCACGTTCGTAAAGCAACTTAATAGATAATGTGTTCTAGCGTATACGAAATGACGTGCAGTGGTGATTGTGATTTTTCAAAAAGACTAGACATTTATCGTTTAATTCGGTCAATCGTGTGAATTTTTTAAAGATAAATCTTTACGTTAATATTATGTTGCATTTTATTCTGTGCTTTGTCTATTTTTTTGTTATTGCAGGAAGAAAAAATATGTTTACCTTGGGTTGTCCTTTCACTCCATAAATCATACATGTATCTTAATTAAAGCTTGATTTATTATTGTACTGATTAGAATGAAACAAAGTGAATATCAAAATTATAGCAACCGAATATAACTTTAAATCTAGTAATGAACTTTTGAAATATTTATTTTAAAAATAACTGTTGATTAATGATTAATAAATAGTGGCCAATTTTGAAAGAAGTTAAATTTTTCTGATTCTTATAAAAAACATCATTCGTCGCTTGTTTTTCAATTTCAAAAGGTATTGAAGTAATCGCATTATAATTGTGATTAATTCATATCGTTAGATTTGTCAAAACGTTTATTCCTCTGCATTGGAAAGCATTTAACTATAAAAAATATTGAGATACAGTCTTGGAATCGTGATTTATGTTTTTCGAAATACGAAAACTATACTTTCGTTATTATTGCGATTTAATGTGACGGTGTCGTTGGGTGATCATTGCTTTGAATTATAGCTGTCGTGAAAAATTGTATGAAAAATTTAAGGGAACGCGTCACTCTTGTTTAGCAACTTTATGTGCTATGTGATTTCGCACGACAGTCAACTCAAAATTGTCACCAGCCTTGAGGAGTTTATCGTGAATTTCAGCGTGTGTCAGCTGATGAATAGGTTCCCCATTCAATCTGATGATCACATCGCCCGGCTGCAAGCCAGCTTTATCGGCCAGACCTCCAATCGCCACCTTGTAATAAAAATGCAAGTGTTGAGTTGTATGTCACATAATCATTTCGAAATTTCTTCCCTACTCAATTCAAGTCAAATAAGTCGTCTCAATCAATCGATTTTGTAATAATTTTAATTTCTAATCAGCATCAAAATCAACTGAATATCAACTGTCAATCAAGCTGTCTGATAAAGGTTAAAAAATATCACTAATAACAATAAAATATTAGCATCAAGCGTATCGAGCAATTTGCAATTGTTACATGTTACGAACAAACGAAATGCGAGAAATAGAATTTTTTATATCATTCACGCGAGTCTCATTGTAATATCTCTTATTTTTTCACGCATGTGCAACGTTACATTTAACTGTGCAAAGTTAATTAACATGGATATTATTGTTTACTGCAAATCGTTTTGTCAAATTTTCTATTATCACGAAAACACATTAGACGTATCATAATGTATTTCTTTGAGTTTAATAATTTCATATTGTTCCTTTTCATCTTATCATAACTGCTAACTATGATGTATTCGTCGCATAAACTATAATGGTTTTACTATACCCTAACGACCATTAAAGGGTAAGTGAAATCCACCCCTCCGGACAAACGAAAGCCCCAAGGTTGGTTGTTGTTCCTCGATAGCTTTATATCAACAGCCATAATAGTGTTGAGGGAACCTCGCTAGAGAAACCTAAAAATAGAAGTACAAACTGTATGGAATATTTGCGATAAAAATATTTTGCCAACTTCGAAACGACGTTTTAATATGCAACAAGATGAAAAATTTTCATGATGTCTATATTATTTACGTTGATAAATTCAAATAGACCACAGAAAGCAATGAACCAAGTCCCGATAGATCGATTGTCTGAAACGTATCCCGTACCGAAAAACCGATAATTCGTTGTTAAACGAGTCATAAAATCAAATTGCGAACGAATACTAATAATACAACAGTATCGCCATATAAAGTTATTATATTTACATCCGCTTTTACGTATTGTTTACGAATCTTTTACAGTGAACTACCTGTTAATCGGCTTAGCCGATTCTGGACTCTGGTCGGTTGGCGAAATGGCTGGTTAACAAAAAATGTATTATAAAATACTACAGAAATTCTAGAAAGACCTATTTTCCAAAAAAAAATAAAGAAATTCTATTTAACTACTCTTATTTGATAGAAGACCAATAAAATGGCATTGTTTAGCATGACTGTAATTTTTTCTTTATTTATTTATAATATATTAATTGTTACTGTATGATATGTAAGCTGTTCGTTTGCTAAATTGATTAACTCCAAAAGACAGAATAATATATGTAAAATTAAGTAACCGTAAGACGTGAGAAATAATCGTAAGGTTCTATTAAAATCAGAATGTCGCGTTTGGAAATGAATAAAGTTTCGTACGATTTGCATGATACACCGCGAAAAAACATGCGAAATCTCTCGCAATTATCCGTGCTTTTTTTCATCTTATTTTGCTTTCGACGATTCTAGAGGAAAGGAGGAAATACGTCGAGTCTCGATTGATGCTGCTAAAGTATTCCAGATTCGTTATCTGGCTTTACTCGCGCGCTGTCATTGTCAAATTCGCCCTTTTCGTCCGAGAAGGTTTGCACGGGCTCTCGCAATCGCTTCGAGGAACGGATAACCGTTTTCGTGCGGTATGTCAAAGAGACTCAATGGAGATAAGCAAGCTTTGCCTGTGAAATAATATTGCGGGTCTCTTCGTCGCGGACGGCTTGCGACCTACTTTCTCTCAATTCTCTTTTTTATTTCTATTTTTTTTAATGCTGTGGCTTTGCGAGAATCGCAATACGTTAGATATACATGCGGTACTAGTTTGCGTTATATGGATATAATAACAGTGATCGCAAGTGAAATTTGTAGAACGAAAGCGTCTAGCAAATTTTGACACGTCATTTTAAAGTTTTAATAAATAATCTCTATGTTTTACCTCTGACTAACTTTTTTTATTTTACTAAATGGCAGAGAGAAAATCATTAGAGATAAAGTCATATTTGGACGATTGACTTTAATAACATACGAATGAGCGAATGGCATCTCTTTTTCTCTTGTTATTGTCTTTAATCTTTTTGTTCGTCGTTAACGAGATAAATATAGACTCGTTACTTTCATCGAAAATGCTTCGTAGGTATAAATTAGCGGAAGGCTTCGATGAAAGTTTCATTAGGTCAGGTGTCATTGTAAATCGCCAACGAACGCGATGCTTTTCATTCGAGATGCTTAACGATGCCGATAAATCGATCATCGGCAAAAGGAATTACGTTCGTTTATGCTGTCGATTTTATAATAAGCGTAACTCTTACGAAAAATTTCGAACTGTTATTCGATTTTAATGTCTTACTCTCCTGAAGTAATCGTTACGTATATCGACACACGTACTCAATCTAATCATGGAGCACGAATGTCCTTAATCTATAAATCTTCGATTAATTACTACACGTAAACGTTAATTAGCGGTAGAATCGTTGGTAGATTGACGGTCATAATTCAATTTATAATTAAAATCCTAAATATTCGCGTAGTTCGAATCGTTAGAAACACGTCAGTTACGTATATTTCACTCGTAGTTGCGTTAATAGTTAAATAAAGTCTAGAAAATTACGGAGTCTGTACGTAACCGAAACCTGATCGTTTCGCTTCTGGCAGTGAATCGCGTTCGAGTTTATGTTTACGATGATGCCAATCGGGCAAGACCAAACAGCCAAGTTTAGCGCTATAAACGGAGTTCCGCGTAATGTTTCGCTAATGTAAGTCATTGATATAAATCCCTTGCAATTCGAAGAGAGCGTGCCATCAACCGCCTTACCGACAACACTGCGCTCCGATTTACTCTCACGAATGGAATATTCTCAAAACTGCATCGTTCGATGTTGAAATACTCGAGTCTGTTTCAAGTGCGCTTAACAAGCCAACAAAAATAGTTTTAATTAATGGTGCTCTGAATCTGAAAATTCTCTAATAATTTGATAAATTACTCGAGCCGTTTATTTTGAAAGAGACTTAAGTCGCGTTTTCAAAGAAACTAAACTAATGATAACATTAATTACAATTTAACGATCTCTTTATTTAAAAAAAAAATGTAATCAACATATAGAAAAAATTTGAGATTTCGTTCGCGAAAAGTTTCGTTAATTAATAAAATAACAAAAATATTTATTTTTAAAGTAGTCGAACTTCATTTGTGGCAAGAAAACACATATTATTCACTTAATAAAAAATTGTTGTTATTTTAACAACAATCGTAAATATAACTCTCTTAGATACACTGCTTAAGAGCAGTGTGGCACATTGATATCCTACACATATATTTTTAATTTTATTCAATCGCAAACTCTTAAATATCTCGATTTAAATATAAACGAACTTAGGTCACTTTCAAAACAAACGGCTCAATTATTAAAGATTGAAGTGCAAAAGGAATAAATGTTTTGTAAGAGATTCGATGTTTTTGTATTCTCTCTTTCCTCATGAATACGCATAAGTCGTTCGCTCGTTACGCCATTAACTCGTAGAATTTTTGACTATAGGCAAATACGTTGCAAAAATAGAAGGAAGAACGGTAGGCGCGCGCGTCGCTTTCAAAACCAAACAAGTCGATTTAATAGCTGCCCTCGATATCGATGCCGGCGATCGCGGAGGAAATAACGAGAGAAAAAAAAATGATAAAAACGAGTACGAGCGAACGAAACTTTCGGCTTGAACACAACGATTGAAAAAAACCAGGACAACCATCACGAAGTAAGATCGATCGATCTCGCGAAGAATTCGCCAATTTGCACGAACGATTCGTACGTGCAACGAGGAAAACCGTGTACGAAGTGAAACATTGCGTAGAACGTTCATGGTGATCGTCTATTTCCAGCCAAAAGGCGGATATCCGCGAGGGAACACGCTGGGTCGAACGAGGAAGCTTCTTCTGGCTTGGTCGACCCTTTCACAAGCCAAACTCTCGTGAACTTTATTTTGTTCGAATCGATTGACTCCTGTTAAATCACTGCTCGACGATCATCCCTCCAATCGTACCATCACGCAAGGAATAAGACGGAAACGAAATTACATCGCGATCAGGAAATCACTCACCGTGGAGAGGATCGAACGACGATAGAGCAGGAACGAGATGGATTTTTTCGCGTCGTCCTCGCGATCGACACTCCTGTCGTTGCTGTTTAGGCAAGAATTTGTTCGAGGCGATTCTTCCCTGCGTTCGTCCGCGAAACTCTAAACGAAACGAACTGACCGATCAGACGATCGTTGGAGCGATTTCGCGCATCTCGTCGTCGATCGATTGCTCGAAGGACGCGATCGAACGAGACGAGAAGGAGGAGAGACTCGCGTTCTCTTGTCTTCGGTAGGCCGTACGCACGTAAATATAAACGGCGCTCGACCGACTCGAGCGTCGCGCTTGCTTCTTCGATCTTCGACGTGCCGCCAATCGGATCTACGTACTATTTCCGATGTGAGCGACGTATTTCGACCGACGACAAGATCGTCGTGCCACGGGAAACGACGCGAAGGAAAAGCTTATCCTTCAATCGCGTTTCCATGCAACGAGCTGTCTTCTATCGTCCTGGGGTTTCCTTTCGATCGTTTGTCATATAGAAGGTGTTTCATAGACTGTGTTCGAACCTTTTTAAAGCGGGTGCTTCGAACATATTTTCTAAGCTTTCAAGTCGACATGTAAGGAATATCGAACGCAGGTTTGCGTGACATTTTTCACTTCTTTTAATTCGTTGATGAATCTAAGTATTGGCTTGTATTTACGAAACACCTTGAATCTCGGCAAATCCGATACGAATGGGTAGTTTCGAATCTGTGAATCTGTATTTTATCATATATATGTCAACGTCTTTTTCGAAGATTAGAATTTATCGTTTTCAATGGGCGCAAAGACACGAGGATCGGAAAGAAAAGAAACGCGTGATTACATACCTGTGCGCCGATCGTACGCACATTGCACTTTGGACTATACAATATTTATATAAATAGGGTCGAGGCTTCTCTATGCAATCTATCGTAGAAAATTAGACTGATCGTACAGCCATGAAGTTGATTTTATTTTGTTTCGTGACACGAGTTGGTATTCGTGCCACGTTATATTCTAGTCAATCGAACGATTTCTCGGTCTCATTGGTATTTCGAAAGCACAATAAAGTTGCTGCGAATATTCCTCTTCCTCTTTGTTTCACACTTCCATCGTGGATGGTAATTTAATGGCTGATCACCATTAAAATAAGGTGCTCGCAAAGATTCCTGGGGTTACCAAGGTATAATACAAGATAAGTATGCATTAAGTTTGTCAGTTTAAATTTTGCCTACGATTATGTATCAATGAATTATTGAGTTAGATAGGTATGAATAGACTAGAATAAATGAAAACAAATGACATGTATACATGTTCTAAAAGGTGATATTTCAGGCATTTTTAGAAAAAAAGTTTGGTTAGGATACCTCAATTTTTGATAGTTTTACATTAAACGAAGGAAGAAAACTGAGTACAATATAGGCATTTGATCGGAAAGATTAAAATGCCACACATTCAAGACTGTTTATAATGACGATGCTATAGCTGAAAGAACTGTGCGAAACTGGTTCTATAAGTTCAAACTGGTGATTTCAACCTTGAAGATGAAGAATTCTCGGGTAGCTTCCATCACTGATGGAGATCGGATCAAAACAATAATCGAGAATAACCCTATAACCCTAACCTATATAATTCAATAAACGTGTGTCGAAATTTAATTGTCGTATGTTAAATATTCTTTAAAAATGCAAATGAACTTTACGGATTTCTACTGTCTGCTTTTTACATATGCAATATAACGGACGTATACATTATTTATTCTGATATTTGTGATCATGATCGTGTCGTACACTACGGTTTGTACTATGCACCATTTCGGAGTCGGGTGACAAGGCTGACCCGCTTGCACGAATTTATTTCGTAATAAAATTGTTACGCGGAGTTTGAGCTCTAACGATGCGCGGTAACAAATTTCGTTAAGGGCGTTGATTTTAACATCGATGAAGTTTGATCTATGGAAGTATCATCCGTAGGATAGTAGTTTACGCAGATCGGTTTTATCGAGTTTCGGGGTACGTCGTTCCTCGAGGGAATCGCATCCGATCGATGCTTCCACATTGAAGATTTATCACGAGGCTCTTTCTGCTCTCGTTTGCCCTCGGGGATCTCTCTGAGATCTCGTTCGAGAAAGAATTTCTTTCGAGTCGGTTCGGTGCTAAGTGAACGAGATAAATAAAAACGCTCCGTTCCTATATTACGCTTTTTCCATCTTTTCCTCGCCCCACCCCTCTCACCACCGAAATAATTCATACGCTTTTCACATCCAAGGGCATCCTCGCACGTCTAAATAATAGATGAAACGAAGCGAGGGTTCCCGACACGTCGTTGTCGGGAAACGTAGAAGATGAAAATTTGTTGAAAAAATATCGAGCGATATGACGGTGTTCGCATAATTTCCTATAAAGCGAGACAGACGTGGTTCTGGACGTTCGCAGTTGCCAAAGTACAATGAATCGCAATCGCGTAAACACGAGGTTTCAACATTGATGGTATAAACAGTCACGAGCAGCGCCGTAACGGGAAAACGTGTTATTGGGAGAAGCGCGGACACGTACAGGCGAAGGGTAACGTTCATCGAAATTCACGCGACGGGGAGCACGCTCGATAAACAATTTCTAAAGCGAGGCAAAACCAGCGATATATACATACAAAAATATCTATATATATATACGTATAGCTGTAGATATAAATACATAACGAGATATGCGGCGTGTATGCAAATGTATCTCGTAATGCTTAGTAACAGTGCGATACAATATGTCATACGCTACTCTTCTTTGTACTGATCGTTAAAAGACACGCGTCATTCGCTCGAAGGGTGCATTTTCGTGTGTCGCTTGAGTTCCTTTAACACTAAACCTATCGATATTTCACGTATATCTATTCCTACCGTGTGCGGTTAAATGACCATGCTTTAAAAAAAAACGTATCTTAATATAGAATGAGATTTTAGCCGAATGGATAGTAAAAAGAAGATTTTTTTTTATTAAGAAATGAATAATATACATTTTATCCTATTTCACCGCATTTTTTTTATAAATTACAAGATTTTTTATTGCACATCTTCCACATACGTATTTTTTACATTTTATACATATTGCGTTGGTCTTATTTATTTTACAATATCTTATTTGGCAATCTTTTCGCGATATGAGTCTATATTTCAATTTGTTTTTTTTTCTGATGACTCTTCTTTGCTTAGCTGTTGCTCTTTTTATACTCGGTCACAAGCTCTTCTGCCAACTGAAATAAAAACCTTTGCCTTGCAGTTATCTCGCAAAGACACGATAAGAGAACAATAGTTAACGAACGAACATGTTGTACCGTATTTGAACGAGACATCGGCTAATTATCCAGAAGCTAAGAAGATATAGGACAAAAAAAATCGTCCGCTCGCTCCAATAAGGACACTACGTTTGAATTGAAACGTGACTTTTACTCCGATCGGATAACTCGAGAGGGCGACTCCCATTTTCTCCGTGGCTTTTTAGCTTCTAAGTAATCGGCCACCATCTCATCCAAGCACAGTACCTATCGTCGCAAGACGTAAGCCAAACGTATGATTCGCGAACCGAAATAGTCGAAAGCGGGAATAACTATTCCCAGAAACGTCATTGACTTTCGACGCGTCTATTCGAGAAAAAGAGAGGCAAGCAAGACAGTTCGAAGAATGGAGGAAGGAGATGGAAGTATCGCAGCTAGGATTATATTTATATGGTATACCAAACTAAAAGATAGGTTGAAATTTGTTTCTGCTTAATCGTAAAAAACTAAATTTGACATCGCACTTTCTTCTCCACTTATAAGGATATTTTACATATTATTACGCGATCAGTACAGTAAACTACTTCAAAATTTCATCTTCGATGTGTAGTATCGGAATCGATAAAATTTATTATATTGATGTCAGATACGAACTCTGCGTTTATCATCGATGTTCGACAATTCTAAATTTCAACAATTCTAAATTTCAAACGAGTTCGAGTGACCGAAAGTACAAAGGATTCGTGAAGTCGCGGAGGACGATGAAACGCCTTGCGGCCACTTTTCCATCCAGGGTAGCCCGAGGCCCTGCGGTTTCGATCATCGTCAACAAAGTGACGTTAAATCGCTTCGGCAAAAAGCATCTCCGTTATTTCGCACCTCGAAGATAACGCTAGCAGATCGATCAGTCGATTCTAATCGACGCTGATACGATCGATTTTAATCGTTTCTACGGGCGACTCGTTGACGAAATTTTTCGCAATTGCGTACTTCTTCGTCGTTCACGACAAGCGAAAAATTTGAATTTTACTCCACCTTACCTTTTGCTTCATTCAAGATTTACATTCTCATATTCTCGTTATCGAACGGTAACGTTAATGAGGCAATTTAAAACGAGTGATCAGGATGTTTAGACATTGACGAAAAATAAATGCCGATAAAAATCGCGTAAAATAATACAAAAAAAATTATGCGCAAGCTACAGATATTATCGGTACGATAATCCGTGCGAAGTGGATCGTGACACATTGAGCTGTACGATAATGAAACGAGTGAGTTTGTTCGAGTAAAATTTTTGAGAACACCGATAAAATGTTAGATTCGCGAAACAACGTTTCTTCGAAAAGGGCAATTTCGTTGGTGTCGTTACAGTTGCAATCTTCGTCATCAGCGTCCTAGCTTCATGGAAGAAGGTAACGCGAAGCAATCCTAAGAAACGGGGCGAATCTATGGGCGATATCTTCCACGACAATGGCCAGAAACCCTCAAGGCGATCCGCAAACAACAAAAATACTCAATAAGGCCGCTTCGTTGTCCCTTTATTGCTTCTTTTCGTTGCAGGTCACGTTTTGTCGTTAAAAAAGGGCTTCTGGAGCTCTCGGTATGCCGATCAACGTACGCGTCGCCCAAGTGGCGCAACTCAAACGTCATCATACAACTTTTTCGATTCGTTCTTCATCCAAATGGCGGATTCTTCGTTCGTGGACAAATAAGCGAGAAGAATAATTGAAATTGACTTGACGATTTCAAACCCCTTGCGTCGTTTTGTAGAGAACTACACTTGGAAATTAGAAACCTGCGTAAAAGTTTGAAACGTACGGAGCTTTGGAAGTGATGTAAGAATTGGAAAATCAATTTGATTTTTTTTTTAAATTATACTGCACTATTTTGCTGTAATATCTTGTAAACAATTTGCTGAAAATTCGTAAACATAGGTACAATTTTACAAAGATGAGAACGAATGATGCGAGGAACGAGATGAAGTCATTGTTCTTGGCGATCTTGAAAAATTGAAGCTGTTAAATTAACGAATGGATTTTGATGTTTTTGTATCAACGATTCTAAATTTAATTTTGATAACATCGTAACGACAGGAGGCAACAATGCGCAACGAGTCGATTATTTTTAACTAAGTTTGAAACATCGTATTTGGCTCGTATTTGGCCAAGATCATCCCAGTTTCGATTCATATACGCGTGTCAATTTAACGACTTTGAGTTCGAACCACGACACTCGACTAGAGATTCGAGTTAACAGGCGTCGTCTTTTAGTTACAGCGCGATTTCTAGAACGTGACGTTCATTAGAAGGTCAGGATGCTCGAGAAGCATCGCGCCCTCGCGGCTCTTGTGGCGCCATACGCTGTGAGCGGAGACTTCTGAAAGACGAACTTTGTCGACCCGTTCCTACCGACGTGCATGCGCGTAAGTACGTTTTTAAAATCGACAATTCGCAAAAATGTCCTTAATACATCGTAAAATTCGCTTAAGACCTTCAATGGTACTAGCGTTCACTAAATCCGTACATTGGTGATACGGATAAGAAAACTACCCGTTCATGGTATTTTCTGTGTTTATGTAAACGAAGTGCGAGTGCAACTATGATTTTGCATTATTCAGAATTAGTACCTACTTTCTTTCTTTTTAGTAATACGAAGAGTTATAATATCCTAAATTGTCAAGAATTAAAATTTTTGTAACGAGAACAAAGAGAAGAGTGAGTCGTATCAAAGGATGGAGAGATTTGTTGGAATCAAATCAGCATATTTTTAATTGAATATACTGATAAATTCAGACAACGAGACAACAAGACAAATTCTTCAGAGTTTCGTGTAAAACAAAAAGAAGATACCGTCTTTTGCCTAAAAGGCTTGAATATAGAAAATTTGCATAACAATTTGCATTTGTAAAAAATAATGTGCTTCGACAAGTTTGGCGTGTTTAAGGGGTGAGGACTACCACTAGCAGTTGTCAAATTCAACGAATTTGTGATGCTAGTAAATAAAAAAATAACTTATATGATGCAAATAAACAAAAAATGTTTTATTTTTTGGATAATCTTGATTAAGCTGTTGGGATTAGCGAATCTATTAAATATTACTATCGTGTTGTCGATGATCAATATTTTTAAATCTATTGAACAACAAACCATTAAATGCCTCGATTTAGACACAAATGGACTTGAGTCGCTTTCAAAATAAACGGCTCGCGTACGAGCCACAAACGCTTCTTGGCAAAGTGTCAAACGCTCGGTTTTCCGCGAAAAGAATATCATAGGTAAAGAGGCGCGAAAAACGTGGGAAAGCGACCGCGTAATCCCGTGTTCGCTCATTTTTCACGGACGAGGAAGCCGCTTCCTAAAATACATTTATTCGCTTTGATAGAAACACACGCATTGATAATCTGCGCTTTATTAACGCTGTCTTATCAATGGATCGAGTCATACCGTCATTGAACGCGTACAGTTCGAGCGCGATTCGTTGAAATTAACCTAAGAATTTGACCTCAATGTTCTCGAATCAAGGTAGCCAGTAATTTTCGCACGTGCAATCGCGTTGCTAAGATCGTGCAGTTGCAGTGGACCTCAGGGAAATCTCTTTCTTTTCCTCTGTACTTTCCCTTTTCACAATTCATGACAGTAAAATATCGTTAAAATGAAATTATTCACAAGGTGACCACATTACCAGGGATCACTTTTTTTCATAGAAGTTGCTTTAAAAATGCGTCTCGGATGAAATCAAAACGTTTAAACGATGCTTCTTCCAGACCGTAGTAAGAATAGCGCGTCGCATCAACGATTTAAATTTAGTAATTATTAACTATCGTAGGCTTTTTTCTCTGGTATGGATGTTCATTCGAGTGAATATCGAGTCTTATAGGTACGATAAATAAGAACGCCGCAATTTTTTTCATACGATAGTGACGGGATGTCTATCGATATATTTTTTTCGTTGGCGATTGTCTTTATTGCATTTTCAATGCATCTAGGCAGTCTATGGGTCTCGTATCTCTGGAATAGGAACCAGTTTTGCGTCTAACACTAAAGGGTTAACACTAAACGTACCGGCATTTTCGTATACCTAATCGTACCGGCAGCGGTCAAGTGATCCCTTACGAAACAGACGTTGATTTCTAGAAAAAAAATGGTCAATTTAACAAAGAAAGTAATGTACACTAGTAGTTGCAGTCGCGCGCACTCATGCGCGGACACTCGTCTTGTCTATCATCTAGCTACTCGAACGTACTCTCGAGCGAGGCTCGATCGAGCTCTGGTATCTCAAAAGCTCGGCTGTACGATGAGCAGGCAGCGATAATAACGGCTTAAAATCGGGTCAAGAGGTGGACGACTTCCACCTATCGCATCGATAATTAACCCTTTGCCTGTCGAATCTGTATTCTACCTTTCTTTCTTCCTCTCCGTCCGCATCCCTTGTTTTCTTCTTACTTATCACCATGCTTACTTCGCTTCTCTTTACTCTGTCCCTTGTTCTCTTAGAAACGTGCTCGCATTCTTTCACCACGCAGTGATACGATAATTCCAACGGCGTGTTAGAACCAGCGCTGACTGAGAGTTCTCGCGTATATAAACGGATGCATATTTTTTTCTTGGAAAAAGAAACGCTCGATCCGCGAGAAATCGTGTCAAGAGACGAAATCGCGAACCTCTGTTTTAAAGTTCGAAATATCTCTCGAATGTTTTCTTTACGGAAGAAAGGGAACAAGAGCTGGATATCGTTAGCGGATCGAAGTGTTCCGAAGTTGGTCGAATCGCGTTCATATTTAAGCGAGAAATACGTACAAATTTGATTTACGACTAACATTGGATTCGATTTCACGCTATTCTCGTAAAAGTGTCGGAATATTTAATTCCGTATTCGTTGTTTGGAAAGCCGCAGGATTAATTCGTAAATGGTGCGAATACGAATCTTTATTGTTTCAGCATTTTTAGTCTCTCGATCATACCGAAATGGACCATCGATACGCAATCGCTAAAAAGAAAGCTGCTTTCAGACATTATTTTAGTATTTAAACGCAGTTAGCTAGGATAACGACGTTTGTATAAAATCAAATATTGCTCGTGATTTGTATAAAAGAATGACCAATGTAATTGGCGAGCGATTCGTTTCGCGCGCGAACGTTGCGCGTCGTTTGGGTTTTCCTTTAAGTTCGTACCGATCGACTCGTCGCGATTAAAATTAACGCGCTAGTCGTTAAATCGAAACGCGGTGCCGTAATAATTATTAAATCCAGGAAAGAAGTTCGAACTCAGCCTCCCACTCCGTACGGTAGGAAAAACGGTTCGTAATCGGGTCAAGAGGCGATCGTGTGCAGATGGCTCTTTCGTGTCTCGTCGAACTCCTTTGACGGTATTATTACTCTTGCTTCGTGCAATAAAATCCTATCGAAAACGAGGCGAAAGAGTGGAAGAGTGGTCGAAAGAGGATAGCGGGGAGAAATGGAAGAAGATAACGAATCGAACGAAGAATACGCTTCCATCTTTGTCGCGCATTGAATAAATAACAATTTAAGCCTCGATGTCGTTCGGACGAACAAAGCAACGAAAATCGACCTGTAAACATTCAAGAAAAAAAGGTTTTCCTCATTGATTTTCCTTTCCTTCGAGAGCGATACGAAGCCCGAGAATCCTCCTTAAAACGATTGCGACGAGAGGCTTCGAAGGAAACGGATCGCTTTTCTTTTCATCACCACGGACGAAGCTGTCCAACTGCATCGACAAGTTAGCGTCTTTTCCGCGAGATATTTTCTTCTTTTTATTTCTTTCTTCCCCCCCCCCCTCCCGGGAGAAACGACGGAAGAAACTCGTTTAAACATTTTCTCCGTGATAGTGGAGGAAGCGACTCGTCGGGAAAACCGAAGGAGTCCGGAGGTGGCCGACGGAAGGAGGGAAAAGGAGAAGAAGGATGATCGAAGGAGAGGAAGGAACGCGAAAGGAGGGTACAGTCGTCGATTCAGAGGCGTAGGTGGAGTGCAGGAGCCCGGCAGCGGCGTGTCGACGGATGGTACGCAGCTCGCGGTGGATTTCCTCGAGTGGAGGCAAAGTTTGATTTTGCGGAGGGCGCACGCCCCAGTCCCAGCTGCACAGCTGAGTGGGCTTTAAGCAGTCACGAACGAGCCTTCGTTCGTTGCAGCTGCAACGCTTGTCGCTCGTCGATCTCTCCGTTTTCTCGTTCTCTATCCTCTCTTTCTCTCTCTTTCTATCTCTTTTTCTCTCTCTCCTTCTCCTATTTTCCTTATATTCCTCTCTTTCTACCACTTTCTAGCATTCTCTCTCTCTTTTTCTTCTTCTCCTATTTTCCTATTCCTATATTCTTCTCTTTCTATCACTTCCTCTCCGTCCTCCCATTTTCCTATTATTGGCTTCTCGCTCATCCACCCACCCTCCATTCTTATTTTCCTCACGGATTCCTTTCGAGCGTCAACGACGCCTCTTCCTTCTTTCCTGTTTATCCCGGCACGTCGCAGTTTCCGATCTCGACTCGATCTCAGTGGACGTGGACGCGAACGCGCGCTGCCCGGCGAGGCGCGCGGTACGGGACGAAACGTTCCAATGCGATTGCACCTACGTCGTCGTTTTTCGTCGCTGTCTCGCGTCGTCATCGTCGCCGCCGCCGCCGCCGGCGTCGCCGTCGTCCAGGCGATCGCGCGCCAGTCTACGCGATTCTCTTTTCCCACCTCTCGTATCCATTCCGACTCTTCTTCTCCTCTTTATCCTCGTCCTTCGCCTCTCCCGCTTCCACCAAGGAGGCTGCCTATCGTGTCGATTCGAACGTGCTAGTGACTTTTTCGCTGGTACCTGTTGGCCTCGATCACGCACGAAGAATCTTTGGAAGGCGAGCGGCAGCCTCTCCGCGCTAGGATACGTTTCGGAAGAGGATCGCCTTTCTCACGTAAGTTCCGAGACGCCGTCGAGAGTTATCGGCCAGTGCCACGCGATTTTTTCGACATTCGTCGAGCTTGGATGTGTCTCGCTCGTTCCGCATGATCGAATCGGTGCAGGCGGTTTTTCTCTTGCTTTCTTGGCACTAGGAGGAACTGGAAGGCGCGTTCGCGCGATTATTCGGTGAAGGGAATTTCGTGCCTTTACATGTCCCACGATTGCAAAAGACCCGCGTGGTTTAGTCGCGCGATGTTATATTCTTCGATGAGTCGCCAGATTTCTCCGACGGTTGATTTTTTTCCGGATTCATCAGCACTCGTAAACGTTTGCGACATAGAACATCGAATGAATATGTGCGAGAAATCATTTTGTGGAAGATATTTCTACGAAAGAGGAAGGGTTTTTTCTTTGCTTATTTTTAACGTCTTTGAGAGGTTTTGAAAGTTCCGTGGTAGAATAGAGTTCGATCATTTTGAGAACGATGCGAAATCGTCGATTTCGAAGAGAGAGATAGATAGATAGAGAGAGAGAGAGAGAGAAAAGCGATTGAAGCCGAATCGTAAAATGTCAAGGCTTTTTCGGCTCTTACGTAAAAGATTTGGAAAATTTTATTTTGTCGGTCGGCTTGGTTTCTAAAAGAAGTCTTGGCCATATCGTTGGAAGCACGTACAATTAAAAAGGAATTTTTTTTTTCCTTTGAATTGAAGCCGCGAAGATTAATCAATAATTGGAATTCGATATATCGATCGAACGCTCCTACGTCCTTCTTTGTAATATCGTGACGACGCGTTACACGCAAAACGAAGGGAAAATATCGATGACACGCGCGACGTTCTCTTCCACTAACGTAAAGGTTTTATTTCTTCCTTTCGTGTTGCATATAAAATCCAAAGTGCGCTACTCATTGACATGAAGTAGGAAAAGGACGGCAATTGAAACGTTTCGTTTCGTTTCGCATCCATTAGAGAAATAAAGGTCGCTTAGCACCGTACAAATTTTTCTTACTCGGCAGTCGACGCGTCGAGGCTGTTCCATTTTATGAGGTTAATTCGTCGTTATCGTACGCGGTCGGCATAGTTACCGAGAAAATAGGAGCGTTTTACGTGTCATACGTGCTCGTGTTCATACGATTCGGTTGTTCTTGCGTCGGTATCCATGCATAAAATCGTTATATGGTAACGCGCAATAATCGTACGTAACGTAGCGGTCGTGCGGTTTTCTTTCGTCTCTACAGTAACGCGCTCGGTTGAAAGCCATAAAAAGGCAGAGAAAAAAGAAATATTCCCGAAAATATCTCCTTCTATGCCTTATCCTCTCGTCCTCTCGAAAATTGTAAAATCGCCAACAAAAAAATTACCACACATATGCTTATTTCGAATTGTATCGCGTACGCTCTCGTCGTACGAATATTTCTCTTTTTTTTAACGTCGCAGCACGACGTTAATTAAATCACGAAGAAAATTCGCGATTCGCAAGATTGATCGACCGATCGATGCCAATCGTCTACCACGAAAAACTGTCCTTGCGTCTGTAGAACGAAAACAACATCGATGAGTTTATGTGTACAGGAGGCAAAAAAATAGAAGCGAAAAAGCTACGCGAAAGGAAATACTCGTCCTTGGAATTTGTAGACGAAGGAAGTCGCAAGCCGATAACGAATCCACGTCTCACGATATTCTAACCGCAGTGCCAATATTCGCGAACGTACGACTGCTACCGTGTAAATTCAATATTTATCAGGATTCGTTCACTTTCAACGTGATTCGATGACTCCGATTCAGAAATGCGAAAGACCTCGCGAGACGATATCTCGTCGATTTAACGCGTGATTTTAGAAATTTAACGATTGCCCGTATCCTCGCTGTAATACCGTAGTCGTAGGTGTGAGAACGCGAGTCGGAGCAAGGAGGGAAAAGATGGATTGAAATTCTCTTCTTTTTTCGTCTCTCAACGAGACCCGTAATGTAATTTGCGCTTGTAATTACGTTTGCCTGCCCATATAATAATTTCCAGCAGAGGTACCATCATTTCTATCTCTCTATTTTTCATCTTTTTGGGGATTAACGAAACGACGCGTTCCACTTTGTTAATCTCGGCTAATTCTTTTCGCGGTTCGAAGAGAAGCAGCAGGTCAAATTTACTATCCAGGTTGGCCTTCGTTCTTATCATCGACGCGAAAATACCCCCGAAACATTCAATCGTGAAAGTGTCTTTGAAAAGTAAGATTTACTTTCGTGAAGGGAAAACACCCTCGTTGACGATATTCTGTCTCGTTGCTGATAATTGATACAGTTTGCGATGCTCGTCGTAACTGATAACACGCTTTTCCGGTCGTACGTCCGCACGTACGAGGGAGAATAAGACGAAGTTCGAAGGAACCAGGGTTCCTTCCATCGTTCATTATACTTTCTCAAACTCTACTTATCTTAACTTTCGACTATACGGCGCACGTTATTTCTTACACAGTTATGAAAGTTCTAAGAGAACATGGGCCACTCGCACGAAGTGACGATGTTTCGCCTGTTCTCGTGCGTCTTCGTAAATATTGCAGAAAGGACCGCTGGAAACTCATACGAATTTAGAACGTATCTAATTTATTCCTGCTTCGCTTATTAGTTAATTTGTATAATCAGCGATAAACGATATTTACGACGAGGCGACGCGGTAAACGTAAATTAATATTTCATTTCTTTTCCCGTTTCGCCACGACTTTATGTCGGTATGTGATTTCTTGCGTGCGAATCTCTGTACGAAGTCCTTTGGAAAGAAACGTACTGTTCGTTTAAAACGCCAGAGGCAGTTTGAAGGGTGACAGGAAAATAAATTTTCTACGAACTCGCCACATAAATTGGTTGATTTTCGTGATATTTGGCTGTGATTCGTACGAAACGAAAGGATGTTGAACATCCGCGTATCGGAGAACGTAAAAATGAAAATATTTTCCAAGAGTAATGCCGGTAACGTTATCTGTTTAATTATTAGCAGTTACGCGTTCCGTCGAAGCTTGTGAAAATATAAAGACGTTAATTGTGGGGCTTTTATTTCGTCCTGGAAAATATCGCGTTCTACCCGTCTATAAAAATACGAAAAAGTTACGTCGCATTTCGGTATACAAAATCGTGTACCGAGACGCGATTGATAGCAGACAAACGATTTATTATATAAGATTTATTCATTTGATTCACTTTAAGATGCGTGTCGGAAATTAATCGTGCGTTTCTACGAACTATTTATTATTTATGTCTAACGTAATATACTTTATCATGTCGTTTTACAACGTTACGTATTTTCACGACATTTTCTACGTTCTTGCTGATTACGTGGTCAAACCGTAACTCCTCACGAAACCACCGGAACGATCAATCTTATTGTTAGTAAAATTCTTCCTTAACTATTGTCGAGTTTCCTGCCGGCAAATTTATAGCAGCACTAAACGTCTTTCATTTGAAAACAGTCTCATGGGAGCTCCGTGCAAAAACGTTATTACATAAGCCGTACACACGCTATCCTTATGTAAAACGTTGGGTCCTGCCAACGTCAACCTCTTGGACACGACGAATAATTTTCCAACCTTTGATACCCTTCTGTGCACAAGTGGTTTACGTGGAATGGACGCGCGTGAAAATCTCGACATTGAGTCCAATAAGTGCATTTGATAATTCGAGAGTTAGACAGATGCATTTCCCTTGTATTTTCTTTTTGTCATTTTCACATTGCTCTCGGTACAAATGAATACTGGATATATTGTATATAATAATAAATCTACAATATTCGTAAATACGAGTAGAAATACGCGTTTATGAGTAACATCGCACCTCTCAAAATATTAAAATATATTCAATATTATTAGTAGCTTTTTCAACTCATTAAAAGTAACGACAATTTTGTTATCCAAATTCGAGAATCAAGAATCGATAGTCTAAGTGCCGTTAGATGAACTCGATATCGACAAAGGTGGAGAAGCCACGTTCATCGTGGTACCCAAACGGAGAAATAATAAGATAGAAAGAGG
This sequence comes from Liostenogaster flavolineata, assembly GCA_025433975.1. Taxonomy (NCBI): domain Eukaryota; kingdom Metazoa; phylum Arthropoda; class Insecta; order Hymenoptera; family Vespidae; genus Liostenogaster; species Liostenogaster flavolineata. The sequence goes on along the minus strand of JAITYT010000204.1, from coordinate 221,785 downwards.
AAGGAAGGAAGAGAGAGAGAGAGAGAGAGAGAGAGAGAGAGAGAAAATTTCGACGAATATCAATCGTGAAATCGTTCCATTCATCATTTAAATTACGTAATAAAATAAGAATAAACTAAGAAAAATAATGACTTCATCGCGTGACTTTTAATCTATGTCGAAACGTAAACTTTCTTTACCTTAAAAATTTACAATGATTTTTCTAGAATACGATTGTATCGTTATACACGAATAACGTATAATTTAGATCGCAATCTTGTTGGTCTAAATAAAAATTAGTAGGAAAGCGTAATCAATTTTTCTCGTGAAACGACTGTGAATGGAAAACTTCACCAAAGACGAAGAGACGTCAAAACGTCTTATTTGCCTGATTGAGATTATTTGATCTTGAGTATTACGTACGTGTACGAGTCTGAGTTTATGCATTTAGCTGAAGCGTCCGAAAGGTGCGAAACCAACACGAAACGTTGATCGCAAGGTTCATACGTCAACAAAATACCACCGTAAAGTTCAACGGCTATTCGACTCCATCGTCGATAACGAGCTCAGCGTCGTCTTCCCCAATGTCGTTAAGTATAAATCAAATTACCTCGATGGCGAATCCTCATCGCTTTGCGGAAAAGCTTTGCACACGCGTAAAACCGAATCTCACGCTTAGAAAGCGCGTTACCCTCGACACCAAATTCTAACAGGCTAACAATTTATTTCTAACAAATTTCTAACAATTTAGATATTGATTATCGTTTATGTAATAAGTTGAATCATTCGATTACCTTAAATACGATATTTCTCGCGTTTTTCCGAGGTACATAGATATTCCGGAGGAAGAAAGAACCGATAAGACGTTTCAAGTATTCGTCGAGGCGAAACGAATAGATTTTCCTTTAAAATAAGCAGTGTAAGAAGAAGAAGAAAAAAAACGATGAAAAGGAAAAAAGACGAAAATAAAATAACGCGGCCAATATACTGTTTCTTTCGAGTATCCTCCTTCGTAAGAATTGCGATATTTGTGGCCTTTCTTCCGCGAGAGAGACATCTTATTAGCTCTCTTTTGTGTATCTTTTATGACTTTTAAAGAGGTTTTCTTTAATTTCCAGTACTATTCGGATACGATGACGAGTTCAAACACTCGGTTTCGAACGAAAAAAATAGTAAAACTGGAAGATGCTATTCGAAGTTCATTGAGAGCTGTATAACGTCGATAGTTCGCTGTGATCATCGGTATAATATTTGGAACTCGCGTACAAATTAATACTTAAATAGTAATACTTGTATGCACATATAAATAACTTAAATAGCACAGATCTAAACAAAAAGCTCATTGATTTATTAGCTCAGCGATATATTACTTGCCCATTGTTATTCGTGTCATCGTCATTAAATTCCAAGAGAAGATCAAAATCATTGAGCGAATGGAACGAATGTGCGTCATCGTACGATCGTTAGCGTGTTAATTCCCTAGGCTTGAGTTTTACGTCGATCATAATCGCGTGTACTTTGTGACTTTCCGCGCGAAAGCAGTATAACTTTGCGAATACCTTTGCGAGTCCCTTCACGAGTATGCAAACGACACGACGACTACACAGTCGATTTTTCATCGAATAATCGTCAAAATCATAAAAGTCGAATAGTAAGTTACACGACGAGAGGACCAAGTAAACGTAAAATGCCTGTAAAATCTTCCTTTTCTCTGAGATCTCGTCCTTCCGCCTTCCAAACAATCCTCGTAACCTCGTGAGTCGTCGGGTTTTTTAAAGAAATTTTAACGAGTTTTTTAATCGAATGTTTTTAACGTTTTTTAAAAATTATTGTTTGTCAACGTTGATTTCGTAGAAACAGCGCGACGAATCGCAAATAAACACGTTCCTATCGGCTCGTTGTAAAACGCGAAGTTTCCTCCGCTCGTGTAAGTGATTTTCGTTCAGTCATTAATCCTTCGTTAATCCTTTCGAATGCGAAACAATAAACTTTCGTCCGATTTAATCGATTTAACGATTCGGTAGAAAAGTAGATTTTCATCGAAGAGCGCTCTTAGCTTCGCTCCCACCACTCGTTTTTACGTAACTTGGCCGGGTAGGAACGAAACTGCTCCGTTAACTATCGTCCAAGCGTCCGATTTTACGAGGAATATCATTTCCAACGATATTTCGCCATAGCGCAAAAATATGAATATAGGGCATCGAAGTCCGACGGACGTCGTTAAATTGTCTAAATGATTAATCGACTTTCGGGTTTTTTGTTTAGTCTATGGATGTCGTCGTTATCTTTTTCACCCAATACTCAAATCGTAATGTATTCGCATGCCCGCCTGGGTCCTCGAACGAGACGATTAATGGTTATTTAATATTTGATGTTTTTCTGTCGCCTTGTAGATATAATAAGACCACGATATGCTATTCTTGTTGTAGAAGAGAACTGAAAGAGATTCAACGATTTGGGCGCGCTGACAAGTGTCTACAGTATTTTCCAACGATCGCCTTGCTCGTTCACAGATCCTATCGCGAAGATAGATTCGTAGAATTGTAAGCACATTCGAATATTTCATGTTATTGTTCAATAATTTTATTCTCATGATTTTGGTACTTTAATGAAATTCGAAAGAAAAATTAAGTTTTTCGATTAGTTCCACTGCCATAAAGAGCAACAGTAATATTTAATTTTATTATATGAGCTTACGTTGAACTTTAAGTGCAAGTTCTCTCAAATAGTAGAATAAAAAAATCCATTTTCCAGGATCTTGTCGGCAATCCAATTTATTAATGACAGCCTAGTAATAATTGGAAGAAGATTACTTCGAGCGACTAGCCTTAATGGACAGCTTTTATAGTTTAGATGGAAAATTATTCTTGCACAGTAATTATAATTCGGCATTTCCAGCTGCAATTAACTAATCCTTCGGGCGAATCTTCTTAAGATGCACGTGAAACACTACCATCGAATACGAACGAAATTTGTATCCTTGTCAGTGTGAAGTACGTCGTTAAAGAATTTTTTTCTTTGAGTAAAATAAGAGTAACATATCCGATAGACCGTCTTTTTCGCCGTATCGACAGCCATGAATAACAAATTTTCATTGAAGTCTTGTCATCGACGATAACGTCGAGAAGAAATTGATTTTTTTTTCATTTTTTCTAACGTTTGGTTACACAACGTATCGATCGTTAAAGATATAATTTTATTTATACGTGTGACACGGTTCCTTGTCGAATTTACCTCAAGGGGAACAACACAAGTTTAAGTACTTATCAAACATTTTATTGACACGAAACATTGTGAATTATACATTGAAACTTAATAATTTGACAGGCATGCAATGGTATAACTATTTCACGTTCCGGTACGTATCGAAGTTCACGTACTTTAGCATTCGAATCGAATATCATCTTTACCTAGTATCTGTCATTTAGTTCGCTCCAGAGTTGTAGTACTGGCTTTCTATCAAGTCCACGAGTTTGGAACCGCGTCGATGAATCCAATAAATTATATATCGTATCGGAGACCAAGAGTGAAATTCTCTAATTGGTTCAAGTTAATTTTCAAAACTCATCGTCATCTTAACCGCGTTTTGCGAATCACCGATCCGTGCTGTCACGAGAAATACGCACGAACAGTCGTTCACCTTCCTCTCTCTCTTTCTCTCTCTTCCTCCTAAAATTTGTATAACTTAGAAACTCAACAAGAGATTTACTTGCCTTAAACCAGGCCGGGAGAAAGAGAAGAGTTTCGGTTGCGATTACACGGAGGAATGTTACACACGGTTATGTATGCGCAGCGTGTCTGAGTAAATCCAGTGGCAGGGAACCGATTACTAAAACGTCAGTTGGAGATATCAATTTGACGTCCGATGCTGGTTGGTGCCGCATCGAACCGATCGATGGGAACGCATATTTTACAAATGAGAAAAGACAATTGAGAAAGCGGTGCGTACGTTCAACGTCGATAGATCTTTTCTCTATGGCGAGTTACAAAAGAACTATATTCCATTCTCGCGATAGATTCCGGTGTTGTCTTTGGCTTACGTCGGTAGATCGAAGGAATTTATTCGAACCATCAAATCATGGTCCTCGACAATATGCATGATACCTTGTTCCAACGTTTCTAAAGCATATGTTGAGGCGCATTTGGCACACAAGCACCAATGACGAAACTCGCGTAAACGGCGGTTGAGTATACGACTGTCACGCAAATAATAGTCGAGTAATCGTCGCGTATATGACGTTCGCATGCCCCCCAGGTGGCGTTGTTGCACTCAAGCCTATATGCTGAGAAGTCAGGCACCAAGGGAAGAGAATTACGCAACTCAGTAATATGAAAGTTTGGGTATAAGATCAAGTCGACCGAATAACGCGACGTTAGGATAGGTGCCATTCGAGTGTAAGGTGCTGTTTAGATCGTAGCGGTATCCTAAGGAATACACTTAAACGCAAAATTCAGGAATCCAATCGAGGACAATTCAGAGGGAATTATTGAGGCAAACTCAAGAATTTTATTAAGGATAAAGTAGCATGGCTATTTGGTAGGCGGCGCAACGGTTTCGAGGCAGCGCGATCAGACTGTGGTTTTGACCACCGTTGAACGCTGTGGCTCACTAGTTACCAGAACAGCGACTCTGCTTTCTCGCGGTACCCGCCGGATGTGTGCCGTGTACACGTAACGAAGAGAGTCGCTCTCCCCACTCAGCGAGACGATGAGGGTAGGTCCAGCCTGTTCAATTATTCGTGAAGGTGAGACTAGGGGTTTTCGAAGTCGAGGCGTGTCTCTAGTTCTCGTTCGCCTGGCATGAGCGGAACAAGGGGTTGATATTTAGGCAGTCCACATTGCCAGCGGCCAATAGGTTCTGTAGCCTAACGGCGGAGGAGGTGTTCCTAGAGGCTAATATTGAATGACGGAAGCGTTCGGACGTCCTCGTAAACGACGATTGAGTTGTTGCGCTAGTTTTCATTGTTTTTCGTAAACTTTTTGTATTCCTTGCCCCACCACGCGACACGCCTACTCGACCTAGTCAATAATCATCAGTAAGCGACTTTTAGGGTGTACCTGTGGATAAAGGACGTCTAAACCAGTCAGTCAGTGTTGTGGAACTACTAGTGATGCAGCAGGATTCGCAGTCGTTTTCTTGGATTTCGCTCATTCGAGTTGAAATCAATTGCATCTTCCAACCGAACTTTGAACCGCATCTTAAACAGTACCTGAACTTTGTACGATCGAAGCTCTTACAAGTCCTGATTCAGAATTGTGTTCTGTTATTTTTATAAAAGTATTTTTAAAATTATCCAGCGGAGTTGTGAAACTGTGAACCCTTGTGCTCTACGACACCGTTGAAACAGAACTGATCGTATCAGTTCGTTTAATTCTATCAAAAATTTATCAGGGCGTTTTATCGATTCAATAAACGATAAATTCAAGTGTCTTCACCAGGTATTGGTCGAATCAAAACGATTGCTTCACGGTTTCATAGCCATTTGGCTCTATTTATTCCATTCGAGTTCGCAACGTACGTTCGTTTTCACTTGATGATAATTACGTCGATGCGTTTAACACGTTAAACGTCATGCCCGTTCGTACAGAATAGTTCTAAACTTCATTTACTGTAAGCCGATCCTACAGCGTAATGTAAACGAATAGTCTAATGTCGGTCCGCAGGGATTGGCGTGGCGCTTAACGTGTTAATGGCCGAAAGGAGTGCTATGCAAGGTTGACTACATTGGCTTTCTTTTATGTTAGTTTCAATTTATTTGATTAATGCAATTAAACGTACGGTATCACCGTACTCGACGATATCTGGACTTATATATTCCTGTCACGAACAAAATGTCGATACAGGCGTAATTGTAATTTTCTCGGATGGTTACTCGTATTGTACTAGAGAATATAAAATCATTGTACGACGGAAAATCCATCTGAAATTTAACAGGTAATAATAAAAATACTCTTAAAAGCGCAATTTGATATTGGAAAGCTTGACGTACGTAAAACATGATGTTTTTTATAATAATTCTTTCCGCATCACGGAAGCGCCGATTTTTCCCGAATTTGTTTAGTAAGTCATTGGATAATTTTATCGAACGTGTGGCATGGTTTTGTATCACGGCGAATCGTGCTGAACGAAATTTGTGTCATTTGAGCGTGAATATTTCAAAGCGTATTTTGCAGAGATATCTTCTCTAACGTAATTATTCTACTCGCGAAAAATTGAACGAAAAAGGAAGAATAATTTTCCGTAGGATTAATATTTTGATACTTGAACGTAATCGTGTTATAACCATCGCAGTGGCGGGGAGGTTAGGATCGTATGTTGGTTAAAAGCGAGGTCGTCAAAATTCTATTATTTTTTGAGCTTTGTTTTCGTACGAACGTTTTGACCGTTCCACGAGCCGCGAGTCAACCGCGTTCATCGACGAAAGACACGTCGGTTTATTCTCCCTCGTAGCGACAGTTTTTCATGAAAACGAGAAGTTTACACGATGGAACGAGGATCGATCGGTGCCTGAGAATCGATCGACCTGGATTTTCTGCACTCTCAATTACGCGAGAATTAGATAAGAAATTCTTAGAGCGCACGCAAAGACATAATTCTTATAATGTATGTAAAGAAGAAAATTCATATTTTACTTAATACGTATTGGTTACAATAATTTTACAATTGTTCAATTCAGAGAAATACGAGCACAGTGTTGATTTATAATCGTATGAAACTTTAAGACAATTTTTCAATCGTGTTGATTACTCTTCATTATTTTACGCAATGCCAGTTTGAGATTGTTTCGATATAAAGATAAATAATGTTTTTCATATTTTCCAAATACGAAGATTGTTTTATTTGAATCTAACAAATCCGGAGCTTCGTCCGGAGTTCTACCGATATTGATCGATGTACCAGGGTAATTGAAATCGAGGTCGTATTCGCATCGTGAAATGTAAAATTATGCGCTAGCATTTCGAGAAAAATGCAAAATATAAAGGCAAATTCAGTGTACCTAGTAACGCCTTTCATAAATCTTTTTACCACGACGAATAGTCCGATGCAGTAAAAACACGAAAGCTATGTCTTTTTCGTCTGCATTTATCGTTATGCTACGCTCTGTTTTTGAGAAATTGTTCCGATTGTCGCAGAGTCGCGTAGCAAGAGAATAACAACGTTTGCTTGTTTCACGATTACCACGACACGCGAGAAACGACCAGATTTCTTCAACATCTACGTTTTATACAAGATCATAGAGTTCGATAAAGAAAAATATAACTATTGCTTTGGTCATAACTAATCAGATTTTATATAAAGGTAGCTAGAAATATAAATTTCTCTGCGATTAAGTATTCACGCGCTAGATTATTAATTTTTTTAACGTCCAATGTTTTATCGTACAATTTTCACCGCGTGTAATTACGTGAAATTTTCTCAGAAAGAGAAATAAAGTAGAAGGAAGGCACTCTGAAAGACAAATATATCGAGAAGAAAAACAAAGAGATAGTTGGCGAGAATAACATTGAACAAGGTAAAGAATATTTTTGATAATAACAAACGTGAACACGGAGGATTCCGATGTGGATTCCTTTGAGATTTGCGTGCCAAGGAATACGCTGAAGATATGCTAAACGAAGATAAGCAACGCAGCTAAAACTCTTTATAACCATTCACTTTTTTTTTTTTTACTCAACACGAATCAAATGTGTTTTCTGCAGGACCCAAATTCATGTTTTACCGCACTAGAATGAACTTGTGCACTATAATGTACGTGTGCTAATAATTAATATACTACTGGCTTTCACACACTGTAATTGGAATTGTTTAAAAAAAAAATACTTTTCTAGCTTTTAATTTTCAGTCTATTTACAATTTTACACATACAGATGTAGCTGTGTAAGTACGGTATGGGCATAAATTCATTCGTTCTCTCGTCACCTTCACACTTGTCTCAGCGAGGTTATTAAACGTTGATCCAGTAGGTGTATCCTGTGCAACCTGCTCAAGGTTGGTTCAGTAATTTATTATCCGAAACAATTTAATGTCGCGTTCCCTAACCGAAAAATAATAGAAGCTGGAATGGACGGATAAATGCGTCATCCAATTGTAGGCGACGGGGTCCCCATGGAAACATAGCAGTCACCCAGATGTGAGCCACGTGGGGATCAACGTGTTAATAATCTCTCTCTTTCTCTTCCTT
>JAITYT010000204.1:189702-201893 GCA_025433975.1 Liostenogaster flavolineata | reverse complement strand
CTTACAGCGACTCTAAGCAGTGTCAGTTCGTAACCGATCATCGACGCGTGAACATCGGTGAAATAATATATTCGTAATTCCGACACGTGTTTCGCGTCGTGTCGTGCCGCGTCGCGTAGTGCAGTGCAATAAAGTGAAGTGTAGTGAAGCGAAGTGCAATCATGGACGGAACTTCGAGGCGCTGAAACACCAAAGACCTGCTGATTGGTCGTCGCCTCTCCTGCCTCTTCGATACATTGGGTAAGTATACACAAGCTATATATAATTATATATAAACTGTAATATGATTTTGTGCGATGTATTTTACAACAAAGCAATTTACATCAAAAATTAACCGACGTCGCAATTTACACAATGATTTCGTGTCGTATTTATCGTTAAATTGGATTCCTCGACGATAGTATTCCTTTAATTAGATTGTTTTCCACTGACCACTTCCTCGAATATAACAAAATATACAGAAGAACTTATTAATTTATCGATTATAAGTTTCTTTTAATCATTTAAATAATAAATGAATTCGTTATCGGACGATAGTCTTCGTTGAAATAAGTAACTTTCGTTAAATATCAAGTTCTCTGCCTGATACAGTTTGCGAATAATTTTACGACATCGAAAAGTATGCTAATACTTTTAATATTTGTATTCAGCGACATCGATAATAGCGATAGACCAAATCTTATGAATGTACATTTTTTTATCACTAATATCCACCATATCGGATCCGCTATTATTTTTAGAGTAATGTAGACTTTGGATTTATAATCAGTGATAAGAAAAAGTTCGTTTGATATTTTAACCACGTGTTCGCGATTTGGCTCCACTGTGCATCGTACTAATTATTATACATTCACTAAATTAATTTCACAAAACCGACTACTAAAGCACAAAACTCTTAAATGTACCTTGATGTAAATAAATGCCGCAAAATCGGATCCTTCGATTAGTATACGATGTACAAAACGTTATTTATGGTAACGTAGAAGTGGAAAAAGTCGCGATATATCATTATTCGAGAGAGCCAATATTTTCTCTCGAACTTAGATAGTTGTCTGGCTGAACGGAATTATTCACGGAAAATCAGGGACACTGATTTCTCATCCGGTGGAACGTCTGTCTTTAGAGCCGTGACTAGTGTCCCTTGTTTTCTTGCGACGCGTTCGTAGGAGGAGAAGGCGACTGAGTTCGCGCCCCTCCGGTAATAAGCCGAAATGCTTCGGAACGCTTCAAGCAAGACCTTGAAGCAGATGAAACGACCGAGACTAACCAGTTGGGAAAAGAACAGAGACCGTAATAAGAGCAGTCGAAGGGAGTAAGGGATCACCGTGGTTTTGGGAGAGAAATTTTGTTTTATATTAGTTTTCTACTTCAAACAATATTTTCTCGACACGTTACGAAAATTTCTACGGAGAATCGTCGATATCGTTCGTGTATTTTTACACTAGTCTCGACGTTAATTAAAGCGTTGAACGAGTAATAATTGGCAACGCTTTGAGATTAAGTTTTCAAGATATTATATAAAATATCTTTTATCGAAATTCGAACATCGTTTATTATATCTTACATTAATAATAACGAAAGAACTAACTCTCTGTGGCATTGTTGAATTATCATATTATTTTTATCGGCTTACAAATAAAATTTGATCTTATTAAAGGGAGAACACCTGGCAGAGATCGAGTTAAATTTACAAAATGTCACACTGACGATAATACGTACAACTTTAACGCGACCTATTTATGAAGACTATCGTAATTTAACAACGTCTGCTATTTTTCCAAATATATTATACTTTTAATTTATCTAAAGTTAACGCTTATCATCGATATTTCAGTGTTCGAGGTTAGTTGACGTCCCATTGCACTACAAGTTTGAAGCGTTCGTTCCGTACGTTTTTTTCATATTCTCGATATAGTTTTAGAAAATAGGGAGACTCGGGATAAAGAAAGACTCCCCCTCGATCGAATGGATGATGTACGACGGGGATCGTGCTCCTCCTTAGATCATCATTCCGACTTACTAAGTGCAGTCCATTCAGGTCCAAACCGATTCGTCCTCGTTTTTTATTGGTTCCTATAAAAAAAATGGGATATATATACGCACCCTTGCTCGTCCTACGATCACGTTCGGATTAAGGACGACGAGACGGCAGAAGACGTGGATTATCGAGAAGTGATCGCGCGGAATATCGAAGCGAATTCTGTCGTAGGAGAAAAATGAAGGAACGTTACGCAATTTGTGCACAAATGCATTATCGAAGAACGTGGCCAAACGACACGATGAAAATAAAAATACACAGAACGAATTTATCATCGCTTTATGAGAAATGAATTTTCTCGTAATGTTTATCTTACGTTACGTTTTCTTTTTCTCTTGTTGGATCGATCTTCTAGCATTTTTCAGTTCGGAAAGGGAAAAAAGAACATCTCTTTGGCTAATCGACACTTGATCTCGTAAATCTCGTAGATTGAATGACTTGGTTATCTCGCGCGAGGTATCAAACATTAAGCGCTGCTGAAATTGGACATCACTGTAGTCGGCAAACGATACAAATCCCTATAATCCAAAAGTTGTGTTTGAGTCTGGCAAAGTTCAGTCGCGCCGTTCGTATTTCTTGTCGAAAAGTGGCATGAAATCGGATCGCTTTCGCGAGCTGTCGAATTTATCCTAAATAAACAAATGGATCGCGAAACTTTAAGGATCTACGACCGTTGATATTAATGGAACAGAACTCTTTTCGTTACTTCTCGATACAGTTTTTTCGAAGAGCTCTAAAACTTCAACGGCTAATTTGGATCACGATATTCTTTTCGCGTTGAAAGAATACGTCACGATATTGGCGATAAACGATACTTCCGTGTAATTTATTATCTTCGATATAATGATAAAGTTTTAAATATTAAAAAAAATAATCTGTCATTAAAATCGAATTTCATCCAGGAAGAAAAACTTGGTACGTATACATATTCTGTTTTTTATTTCGATATCTTTCAAAAGAGAAAGGTTGAAGCGTTTCCTCGTGCAGTCTCTCCTTCTAATTTCCTTCTATTTTGCGACATGAAAACATTTCTGTGGAAATGTTCTCTTTTATCCGCTTCTTCTTTCTGACTCCTATCGCGTGCTTTCTCGTTCTCGTTAACGTGAAATGCGAGAGATACGGACGGAACGAGGTCGAAGGAACGCCAAGGATTCGTAAACAAGGACGAGAACGCGTGCACGTACGTCGTTACTAACTTAAATTACACGTTTGCATGACTTACAATGTCTTAAGCAAAGCGATTACCCCATACATGGAAAAGTCGTCTTCTTAATACTGGTTAGTGCGACCTTAGGATTGACGGACATGAATAATGCGCATGAAATTTAAATCAATCTCCCGTCACGCGCGAATCAAAGACGCTTGGGTGTAGCTCCGCGAGCGGTTTTACAGCGGATGACAATTAGCTCCTGCTAATTTCGAAGCGAGGATGATAAATGAGAGTAGGTAAAGACGACAGGAGAGAGAAAGAGAGAGAAACAGAGGAAGTGAAAATTGTTCCCAGTAAGCAAGAAAATCGTCGTTTGATAAAAACGTTCATACCTCGTCTCGAAAGTGTGATCCTTTGGCCCTTCGACATCATTAGAGGACTTTGCGCGTCCTTTATTTAAAATATTCGCATTCCTCCGTGTACTACGGAAAAGAAATCCTTTGGCGCGTCTATCGAAGAGCTACCGGATACTCTCGAGCATTATATTCTAAAAATACGTGTCTTTCATGGCGCGTCGCTCTCTTTACCGTGTACACGCCACTTGACCGTAACGACGAAGTCACCGCGTTACACCGGAACATTCGGTAATTTAATACGAACAAATCGATTAAGCGTCTATCAGTGTACGCATCGACGTGTAAAAGTCGTCCGTCCCTTGGTAAATATTTGCCAATTCTCGACGATGCTTCTAATTAATTATTGTCGATGAAAGTTCAACATGGCTCCTTCCAACGTCGGAACGGTCCCTTCTTTCCCTGGTTGCTTTTTTTTTCCTCTTCGACATAACGAAAGGCCGTATCGTTTATCGACGAAGAGCGATCGATTTCAATATCGTTACCCTTTGACCTCGATGAGATTCTATTTTCTGAGCTCTCGTTGAGTTTCCCAAGTTTTAGACAGGAGTGATACGTTCGAACGAAGAAACTTGTTTCCTTAGGTTCGATATCGCTCGGACGTCGTGACTGTATCGTTAGCGCGGAAATCTCATTGGCATTTGCCCAATGGAATTACCCATAGCTAATTATATTGTATTTCAACGCTAATGAAGTACTGTATCGTCCATTTAATTACTTCGTTCCGATTTAATTGCAGCTTCCAATATTCATGTAATTCGAAGTAAGAGAGAAAGAGAGATGTGTTTTGTACGCGCACGATTTTATTATTTAAAAATAGATAAATTATTCCATATAAAATTGAAAATAAGTGAATTAATCTTCAATCGTTTCTTCTCTTTTAGTATAATACCTCAACGAGCTCAGTTATCTTCTTTCTCAGATGTAGATGTTTTTCGTATTGCGTAAATATCGTCTTAGAAACCATGAAATAAACTTCGGAACGCAACGTAAATTACGTCTTCATCGTATGATGCGATGTAGATTGTCTCATACTCTATTCCAGGTTCATTGAAATACAGAATTACCTAAAGTACTTCGAGACTCAGACGCAATGTCGGAGATATATGTATATATTCCTTCTTGGAATATCTTTTCCAACTTCTTTTGCATTATTCGTTAGTCTTCTCCTTTAACATTTCTGTCAACGTATCTTCATTGATCACAATAATAAATGTAACATTCAAGGAATAATTAAATAAAGAATCGATTTAAATGATTTAAATCGAGCGTTTCATGAATATTGTACAATTTGTATTGTAATACGAGTAAATTATGAATTAGTCAGCGTAATACTGTATCATCGAATAGTTGGGAAATAGACGAAAATTGTGATAATCACGCGGAAATTTTCTACGTTCCCATGCAATTTCGTACGTATATATGCAATTTTCACTGATTCAACGATGCATCGACAATGACGACAAGGCCGTAAGGAAACGTTTCAACAATCGTCCAATTTCGCTTTTGTGTTTTTTCTTCATCGAACGTTAGTTATTTGATTCCGTAGAATGAATTGCAAATTGAACTTTATTTTTCATCGGGGAACGTGAGAATCATCGTAATTCAAGGATTTGCATGAATACGCAAGGCTGATTTTCTGACAAGCATGGAAATCCACCTGTCCAACCAAAAATGATGATATTGCATATCTGTTTCACGTTTATCGCAATGAATACGTACCTGCGTTAGCATCGTGTCGAGATTCAATGGTAGAGAATAAAATCGGACACAAAGAATACGATCTTTCATATCCACTGTGGTGCATGATCGAGAGAAAAGAAGAATATATCTTCGAAAATGATAATCGAACGTCGATCCGACGAATTTATTTTCTTCTGTCACGAAGATGCCCTTTACGATGTAACAGTAATCACGAATAGGCACGACTGATTTTTAACCTGCATAGAAAACCATCGTTAATCGAAAAGTGACATCATTATCGTCAGAGAATATCAATTGTTTATTATAGGATTGTATACGATACAAACAATGGATGTGCTAAATGCAGTAGCACAAAGTGAAGATCTATGCCGTAACTTTATTTGTAAAAGAAAACCAATCGAATTGAACGGTTTCCCTGTCGAACATCCTGGTGGAGAGGGCGTCCCTAATCACAGGGAAACACTTTTGAGGTTTACCTGCCTATAGGTATAGCGTTGAACTCCAACAATTACGCCTCCATTCCTGATCGATTGTAACGAATACACGTTTTTGTAATCGTCGTATCGAGAAGAGAAAATTCCAACGAGAATGACAAAATACATAGCGCTTGAAAGAACGCAACAAATAAATTCCAAACATCACCGCGTTGTAAACATCGATAATGGAAGTAAAACTCGTGATTAAAGCGTATAATCCTTCGCGTCCACTTCAAATTTTGATAATCGAAACTTGCGATTTTCGATCGAAGAGAAAAAAGAATACGTCTACGCGAATCATCGTCGATCTTCGTTCCGACGGATTCAGCATTTCCATCCGCGAGGATCTCGTTAGAGGCGACGAAGGCTAGACAGTGATCGCGAGTACGCATGGCCAGACAGAAAGTAACCGGCAACCATAGACGCACAGACGTTCGTACTCTACGTGCCATCGAGAATATAACCACTGGCGTAACTAGCGAGACATACGAAAGCACCGGGACGGATCCGTTTCGATGCGATTTATCCGACAGCCTTTGACCGGTCGTACGTGAGATCCAGCGAACCTTTAATAAGTTTCACAACCCTCCGTGTTGCTCCATTACTACGCGCGTTCTCGCTATTGTGCAAGGAGGCGTCGCGACATACTGTTCCAAGCACGAACATACGTTCCGCGCGTGTATGTACGCGAACCGACCGAGAACGTCCAAGGTGTCATCCATTGTCGTCGAATCACAGGCGTCCGGTTGAAACGATCACGCGTGTCTCGCGTTACGTCCTTCGACGAACACGTTTCTAACGAGCTCCTGGACGAGCGACGATTATAATTGAGACTGTCTCTGCCTATGCAAGAGAGACGGAGAGACAGAGAGACAGAGAGAGAGAGAAGAGAAGAGAAATAGCGAGAGAAAAGAAAAAAATGCGTAAGTCGCTTTCGTCATTTTCGATTCAGTTTTTTTCCTCGTTTTTTTAGAAGTTCACGCGATGAAAAGAAGCTAGAAAAAAAAGTAGAAAGCACAAGAGCATAATTTTAATCGTGATCAATAATAATCTGATCTCGCGAGGGTACATCGAAACTCGACGTAACGAAAAGCGTCGATGCGCGATTGTTTACGAAAAGAAATGCAAACGTTCAAGGAGGTTCGCGATTGCCTGAAATTGCGTTTCAGCACGACTTGTCGTATCGTTTTCAATCTCGAGTGCACGTTCGCACGTACTTAACAGTGCACGTACGTATGCACGCAGATATATTGGCACGTTCGTAGCGGTGTGCGATTTATAACACAGCACTATCGTATGCGACATGTGCGCTCGGCGGCATATTCCTCATACCTCGTTCGTACGTGAACTGGAAATCGATCCGAAGTGAGCGCCGACTACCCCATCGGAAGTTCATACGGTGATGTTGCCTCGCGTACATTCTCTCCTTTCTAAACGAGATACGAACGATTAAAGGGTGCTTAAGTAGGATTCTCTTCAATTCCCGACGATATTTGTTACAGCAAGGCCGTACGTTAAGCGTCATGTATGTTTTCTTCGTAATAATTTAACCCGTTACTCGCAGAAAGTAAAACCTGTATCGCTCGAAATAGACGAATTTAAACTTGTACATCGACTTAAAAAAATGTCTACGTAGATATGTAGAGAAAAGTTTTAAGTGTACGTAGTAGTACTTTTTCTTCCGTTTCCCTAAGGGTTGTTGGCATCTTTACATCCTCCTATCACTTCTCCATTCCTTTACATACTTATCATACATCTAAACTTACCAATTCTACTCCGACTTAAACGCTAACTTAATCTATGCTCTTATTCAGAAAAAGTGAGCTCCATTGCATTTTTTCTTTCCACTCTCACTCGTCATATCCCTTCCTCTCCCTCTTCTTACTATATTCTTAATTTTAGCCTTAACATTAACCTTAAATCCACTCCTTCCTGCGGCTTCCGTTTCCTCCTCGTTCACTATCCCTTCATCACCATACATGCACACATGTAAGTATAAATAAATATAACATATTAAGCAATAATAAGAAATATTTCATCGTTCCATGTGCAGATAACAATGGAAAAACAATGAACATCGCTAGAACTCGGGCAGCTTAGCGGTCCTATTTTGTTATGTTCCGATAAAATATTTATATAAATAATTAACATGAATTTTCATTGAATCGACGTACGCATATTAACTTTGGTTCACGAGTACTTCGAATTACCAATTACGTTACGTGAATGATTCGCGATACGTTGAACGATATTATAGGCGACACGCGAAAGTACAAGCAAACCGGCTTGTCTCGTACGATAGGGCAAATGATCTATCGCGTGAATTACGATCGATGTTGCGTTACAAGCTGCATTTGGTTGGTATCATTTATACCAATATTCAAACAGTATGATGGAGCACGCTGATCATCCCTTTCTTGTCGAATAATAACTTTACCGACGCATAGAATATCGATAACGACGTACCTCCTCGCATAATTGCCCAAACAGATCGTATTTGATTCGTTAATAATCTAATTTCGGTTCGCTTGTTACGCGATAGTAATATTTGAGAGCGTTGGTCTCGCAATTTTGAAATGCACGCGCTCGTAATTTCAACTGGCAATCGAATAATACCATGGATCGAAAGCCACGTGCAAAATTGCATCGATAGTTTTGATCGAATATCGATGTCCAATCGATTCCATATTACTTGCGACGTTCACTTTATTTATCCATTCGTGATCAATATCGCGAATGTTTCATTCGTTCTATGCACGAAAAATTGTTGTCGAAATAGAGAATTTTCCTTGTCGATTTATTTTTGAAATATAGCGAATCTGTTTCGTAGCAAAATTTATTTATTTAATCGATTACGTTATCGCTATCTGTGAAACTTGGTTATATTTAACATATTTCTTTTACAACTAAGGTATATTATTGTAAATTTAATAATACGTGAAGCTGAATAATATATGATTTTCGTGTATTTGCACAAATTGGCTAGCATAGATATTGTCACGAAAAAACGTCGAATTATTCGTTCAAAGATATTAATTCAAGAATTAATCGATTTTAGTAGTTTTTAAAATCGACACCGTAGACGCGAATAGCAATAGATTATAAAAAAGAAGAGAAAAGCTTCGAGCGATAGTCAGTGAGTAGAAATTGTTCACGCGAAGTATCAAAGTGCACCTGAATCATTCAAAGATTTAATTACTCGTGTCACGATTCTTGTTTGTACGTTCTCCATTTAGAGTGGTTTCGAGTTTAACGTTTCGATCCTCGGACAAGGGCGACGCCTCGTTTTAGGTGGAGCGTGGTTCCACCATGTAAACTTAATCGCCGGGATGGTGCACGGTCGAATAAACGAATAAAAGGGAAAGAAAAGGCAAACGAAGAAAAAACATAATTTAAGGCTTATTCAAAGAACTAAAAATAACGAAAGGCGTCATCACTCGTTGATCACCCCATACAATAGTTTAATAATACTGATCTAAATTGGACGTAGTTCTTCCGGCACCCACATGAACTACCCACAGAAAGAAATAATTATATTTTACTCAAAGAATTGGAGCGTGTCGCGAAGGTATTCGAGACACACGTTTCATCATATTGGCTTAATTAACGCACTATCGAACAATACCTTTTTCAGGAATATCTACAATCATTTTACACACTTTTCAACGCTTTGACGTCGATTATTGTTTTTAATGGGCATGGTTTGAGTAAATATACCCTTCTTAAGATCACAATTTTATCTAAAGATTTCTTCGAACGTTTTCTCGAACATACATATTTGTCATAAATGTTATAAGTGAATTTATAATATGTCATCGAAAAGAAAATCTTAATTTCAATGTGTTCTTTGAAGTTTTCAAGTTGTAAATGGAGATACATTTTACCTGATTTAATAAAAATACATTCTTTTTTACAGTAAATCTTATTTAATTAATTGCGAATATGCAAGATAGATGATTATTGTGAATACGAAAAGAAGAAAAAATGTAATAGAAAGCAAGTTAAAAGAGAAAAATGCGAAGGTACGATTTAAATAGATCACTAACGCTTTTAAATCATCCAATGGAAATGTGTTCGTGCGTGCAAAACACGTATCAAGGTTACTCACTAAAGGATGTCTAAAAAAATTCTGCTAAGAGTTCGAACGATACTTTTACCGTTTTTACAAAATTGATTCTGTTCGTTTCCTGTGTTGCGATTTTTTATGAACTGTGCAATATCTCTATCTGGCTAAAAGTATCGATTACTTTCTGACAAAAATTTATCCGGATTCAAGCTTTCAACGAATTATCAGATCATGCCACCTGTTAGCCGAAATCTGATCGAATCGACGAAATCGGTATTGATCGGCGTCGGGATGAAAAGCGTCGCGATATCATCGCGTCCGCACATTCAGAGAAATTCCCGCGATCTCTCCGAATCGAAATGAAGAAATGGTTTCCATGTACCGCCATTCGACGTAGTAAAAAGTTCTGATATACTGAATTTTTCACGCTAGTGACTTAGTGAATAATGCTAGACGCGTTATTCGATTGCGAATGTTCGATTCCCTTTGAAAAAGTCCGCAATTTCGTCCGAGAGATACTGCTTGCTCTTCGTTCCACCACCGGAATACTAACAACGAACGAACGAGAATGGATTTACTTACAAAGTATCGAAGGACTGAGTAATGAGCAGAATAACTTTTAGTTCCTTTATTGGTTTACTAGAACATTTGCTGTTCTTTCTCACTTTACCGAAGTCAAATAACATCGTTTTCGCAGCGAAATAATGTCAGGAATTCTCCTGTGTTCGATTGATCGTCACGCGGTGTGAAGAATTTAAACATGGTTTTATATTCTGAGACACGTATCCTTTTCGCCCTTACTAAAATGCTAAAAAATATATTTGCTGTAAAAATCACTTTGAGTGTTTATCACTCGCTTTTTAATTGTTTATCACATCCCTGCATTATTTGTTACGTGACAAGATTGAAGAGAACTGTCACAGCTAAATGAAAATAAATTACTTGTAACTATACCATCTGATACCTATTACGTAATAAGAGGTAGAGATGGATTGTATGTAAGAAAATAAATTTAAGGATGAAAAATTCTTTCATGAGAAGAAAATTTCGTTTCCAATAGAAATTGATTTTTGCTTTAGTTTTTAAATATTAAACATATTTTTATACAACCGTGCGACCCTATCGCATCTTTACGTGCATTCGTTTAGCTTTGTTAAATTTCTTTTCCTGAACGAAGATATTAACAACGAGCTTTATGTAACGGGCTAATTGCATTGCCATCGGATTGCGTGTGTGTGTGTGACTTCTTCCTGGTAAGATTATTTAATTGAGAGTCCTCCAGTTTCAAACGTTCTACGTTTCACGATGGATCTTCTATTTATGTATAGAATATTAAGTAGTTCACGACTCGTCTCAAGGCATCGTCTTTTTCTTATGCAGAAATTGTATTTCGCATTGCCAATATCTGCATTATTATATGTGCGCAAAATAATTCTGTTCGTTAAAATAAATAAATGTATTTTCACCCAATGTCGTCGTTTATATTTCTCTCGAAATAGCATCAAATCGGCCTCGAGAAAACTTTATCGACAGAAATAATATTGTTTCACGTTAAGTGACAATCACAAAATTAATCGTTTCTTCGAAATGTCAGTTGCAATCAAGTACAGACTACGGAGAAATCTGTCGATTTCCAATAATTTCGTATCCTTTAATACAAGTTTCCGACGACCAAAGCAGCTCCGATACCATTTGCCCTGATTTATCGAAACTTTATCGCATTCTCCTTTTCCATTGCCTTCCTGTGTCACGCGAGTACAGGATACGAGTTACTCACACCCTTGAAAGACAGACGAATCGAAAGGGACCTAAAGTCTCCCTCGATCGATCGGGACGAATCTACTCCGAAGCGAATTTGCTCTCGATTACAATGAAGTTCAATCTCACTACGCTTTGCGATGAATCTCGGGACAAAAGTAGCTACGTACAAAGGAAAATAATCGAAAGGCCTAATTTCTCAAATACGTGCCGGAATTGAGCGTCGTTTTACGATAATACGAATTTGGGCGCGTAGTAGAGAAGTACCATTAGAAAAAACGCACGCGAAGAAGCGCACTTTCTCTTATCTGCGTATATCGAACGGAATGAAATCGCGTTTTCGTGACTGGTAACCATTAGCAACGATCTAAAATGTGCATACGTTTTTACTGCAGTGCACTTTGTGAATCGAATAGAGTTAAGCTATCTGCTTTAATGAGACACGGCAAGCGAATTGCGATTTGCATACAAACTATATCCACCATATATCTCAAAATAATGGTAGCTGTTAATGCTTCGAGTTCATATTAATTGTTCGAACGAAAGCTTCCGAATGTACAACTCGTGGATACATGAAGAATTTCTA
>JAITYT010000204.1:166415-186635 GCA_025433975.1 Liostenogaster flavolineata | reverse complement strand
CGATGCTCTATATTCCCTTCAAAAAACTATAAAAAGTCCTAGGTCGAAAATAAATTAGTTTAGAAAATAGAAATCTTTTTCCGATTTCTCTGAGGCATCGAACACTGTGCGACTGGATAGAATTTAACGAATACGAAAGATGACGACACTCGTAAGGTAATCGTCGGATATCGTGCTTGAATCAGATGTTCCGAGGACACAAATTTTACTCAGCATCTAACGCGCGGTGATTTTGTTGTCAGCACTTTTGAGGAATCACGAACGTTCGACTGATAAACCGTTTAAAAAAAAACCTGTGAACATTTTTCACCGAAAATAGAGCGAGGATTTTTATTAGGATAAACGTGCGTATCTTGAGTGCTTTCTGACTGCATTTTTACTTTTCTCGAATATTCCGAGCTTCTCGTCCCATGTAGAGAGAAAACAGTTCTTTATGAGTAACGTCGCAAGACAAATATATCCATTGAAACTAAACGTCGTTTAAAAATATTTCCAACGTGGTGTGGAATTGCGATCTGACGACAGTTAATTACTTATCTTCGCGAAATTGCTGGTCGACAGTGATCAATCACGTCGTAACGATCGTCGCGTTATTGAAGTTTCTAGCGTAAACGAAATTGGAATCGTTCGATCGAACGAAGTAATATCGAGTGCGCGACGAGTCGAGGCGCTTCGTTCTGTACATCGAACGAATGGGAGCGTCATCGATTCGAGGAGATCGAAATTGCAGCCGAGGCAAGATCGCTCGATCCCTCGGCTTGATGGAACGATACGAAAGAAAAGGGGCGAGGCCGCGTGGAGGATCGTCCGCGGGAAATCGCGAAAAACGGCGGCGCTCACTCGAGCGGCAAAACCTCTACGCGAATAACAATGAAAACTTGACAAGAAACTTGGCAGCAGGTATCGTATCTACCTTATTGCTCATATTTCGTGATACCTGCGGCACCTGTTGCATGCGAAATAATACGAGCTTCATTCGAGCTCAGTTCTTTCGCTTTTCTTTCCTTTTCCTGGGTTATTACCGTGTGACGTAGCAGCGGTGTCGGTCAAGGAGATTAAATTTGCGAATAATTTCTGGCTTCGTGATATATTATTAGCTTCTTTTTTTGACTGTGCAAGTAATTTTTCGAGGTAACGTTCGAGTGGTAATGGTAATTGATCGAGAGTAGACGAACGTTTCTTCGAATCGAAGGATTCCTTTTGATCATCCATCCGTTCGAAAATTCTTCGACTCTCGTTCATTCATCTCCATTATATTTTATGCGACTCGATTCATATACACGTATGTAGGTACATATGTGTTAATAATTATAAAAGTGGTCAAAGAGTTCATATTTAACAAAATTAAATTTGTAAATTTGATTATATAAGAGTTAAGACAAGTGCTACTTGTTTCGCTTACCTCTGTTCGCAAACGATTGTAGTCGCTATTACAGATTATTATTACTAAGATAATTATTATTATCTTGTTGTGCAATGTAAAAACATTATTTGTATTGTCGAATTAAAAATACGTTCGTGGAAAAATTATCAATACAATTGTTATGAACACGAATCATTTCGCTTCTAAAAGTAATGTATATTTGACTTAAAATTAGATCACTCTCGTTTAATAATCTAATACGCGTAGCAGGATGCATAGCACAAGGAGAAGAGAATCAGCATCGATACTTTCCTTCTCAAATCTCTTACTCGTTATACGTTTCTACGGATACATCGACGATTAAAATCGTTATTCGTTCTGTTACATACGAAGTTAACGCCTGATTATAATTGCATCAGAGACAGCGAATCTATCAAAAGAAGTTTTACGAGCGATCGAAGCCGCATTCCTTCCATGCGCCATTTTCTCACCTCCGCGCGCCATTTTCTCGACTCCGCGCGTTACGAATCACGTTTACGTCCTCGTGCAAGTAAATTGTACGGAGACGCCGTTCGCGTAGCGTTATTACGGAAACGTTAATTATTAGCCGAGTGTTCGGCTGATCCGGGTATATAGAATTGTTACGATAACCAAGGTACGTAGATACAACCGTGCCGGTTTACGACGTCAGGAGAGCAATACCGCGTAATCCAACGTCCCGAACGTAATTCCATTCGAGTCTCTTCGGAGAATGATCCACTTAATTTGATGCGAGGATTGCTGAGACGCAATGCGCCGATGCCCTCGACGCTGCCGGGCCAACGTAACGCTGCCATTTCGTTAGTTATCATTAATGTGATTAATGCTCCGGTTTGATTCGTTAAGAAGCGAGCGCTTACAAAGGGCTCGACTGTTAGAGCGTGCATTAACGTAATGAGGTATACACGTAACGTATCTGGGAAGCAGCATCCACAGATAGCGTGTCGACCATAAAATATCGAGCGATCGATTCGCCGATCCGTGGAAAAGGGAGTTCCTCGATACACGCGGTTCGCGGTTCGTTATTCGATTATGCGTGCGATCGCTCGTGAAACTTTAATTTAAGGGCTTTACATGGTATATCGATCGACGCACGTGATATTAAATTAATAGCAACTTTAACGTTTCGTTTCTCGCGCAGTCGTTCGTTAGTGTAGAAAAATGCACACGCATTTACATCGTCCTTCTGATTTAGATTTTAATTCGTTCGAACGTTCAAAGAAGCGCTCTAATCGAACGTAGGTCGAGGGTAGCTTCGAGAATCTTTCTCGATGAAAGGTCGAAATATTGGGTACCGAGCTGAATTAAAACTGTGCAGTTGTTAATTCTCTTTTGAGCGCGAATGCGGCTCGATATCGTGACCAGACAAACTATTGCATCGTTAAGATCGGCTTCCATCGTGTTACTACACGAGATTCAACCTTGGCATAAAAATGCTGTTGGACGCGAGTTTCCCGGTAGGTGCAAATGTCGCGGTGGAAAATGCGACCCTATTATCCGACCAGCCATAATGCTGCTTCAGATATTCACGCTCTATCGGGACTGAAAATGAGTTCCCCCGAGCTTGGTGATACAAATTGCAGCGGACAACGATATTTCGACGTCGTCGTGTTCCACGGTGATACGTGAGAATTCCGATCTCGAATTGATCGCGAAGAAGAGATCGCGTTTAGTCTTCACGAGACAGACTCAAAATGGTCCTCGACAAGGATAATCGCGTTCCGATATGAATCAAAGATTGAATCAGATGGAGTAATACTAATATATTAGATCGTTCGCAAAGTCTCCGTCGATAAGATGTTTATTTTAAAAGTGGCTTAACTCTATTTGTGGTTAAAGAAAAACACATATTATTCACTTAATACAAATTTTCTATTACTTTAATAGGAATGTAAATTTAACTCTCTCAAATACACTTAAGCAGTGTAACACATCGGTATGGTATCCTACACATATACGATATTTTTAATTTTACTGAAAAGCGAACTCCTGAATATATCAATTTAAATATAAATGGATTTAGGAATCGCTTTTAAAACAAATTTTAATGAAGACTGAATTTCGTAAAACCATTCTTCTTTCTTCGAACTTTCGTCGATTACATCGAGAATAAACCAATCGTTTCAGAGTGAAGATCGATCGTTGAGAATCGACCATTCGCGTCCGCTTGCGAATTTGCATTGTCAACGTTCCATCTTGGGCGTAGAAACCGCTTATGTCGTATCCATCTCCCGTAATCAAATTCCATCGGTCCGAATAGTAACAGGAATATGCGCGTCGCGTTCACGCGAAAGAGAATCGATTAAAGCGGAAGTAAGAAACGTCAACTCCCTTGTCGTACGCAGTATGAATGATGTATCCCTCGAGGACAATAGAGCGATCATGTTCTGCCAATATCTGGATATGGGAGTATGGAACTCACGGCAATCTTTCTTCTCCTCTGACGCTTAACAGAGTGAACGTTTTTCCGTCTGGGCCAAGCGACGAAGCTCGTTAAAAACATATCGCTTTTGGTTTCTTTCCTTTCAGATCTTTACATACTTACAATCGCTCGCATTGCGATTGGAATTAAAATTTAATCAAAATGTAAATTAACGTAGAAACATCGTACACCACGTTACACGATATGATACGAAGTCGTTATGAGTTTCATATTTTGGAATCCTTATTTCACGCGCTTCCCTTTTAATTATTTCGCGCAATCCTACACGATTCGAATATCACTGATTCGAATAAAATGGAGAGGTCAGTATCGTGTCTCGTTAACATCAACAAAATCTTTCCTCCTGCGATAATCGTTCGCAGCGTTCATTTCCGTTCGTCTATTCGATAAGTTTGAATACTGCGACGATGTCACTTTTAATTTGTACACTTTAATACACGAATGTTTGACATATATTTAATTCATTAAAACGTTAATTACAAAACATTCGTGGGAATTAGTGAAATGATTTTAATAGGATCAAATTTTAATTACGAATTAAAGCGTTATCAATACGTCCAACAAATTAATTAATGCGAATTTGCATCACTACGAGCAGTTTGTTGCACTTGTATTCGTCGTTTATGAAACGCTCGCCATAATTTTGAAATCCACATTAGATTTGAAATTGTCGAAAGTTAATAAATTATGAGTTACATATACTATCTAAAATTGTTGGGAAAAGTAATCTTGAATCTTGGAAATAATCATTCTTTTTTCAACAGATATCCAGTGATCAAGTTGGACGTGTTTTTAAATATTGTTTTTAATAACATCGATATCAATATATTTTTTTGAAACACGTCGTTTGCATCGCTATCTAAATACACCTAATTCGATTGATAACGCGCTAAGTATTCATAGCATTCACAGGCATTTCATTATCCAATCGAGGATTTTTGGGCTCATGCCAAGAGTTTCGCAAATGAAAATACTATCGACAAATTATCAGCTTTTCTTCATTTCTTTCAGCATATTTATTAATGGAGTCGAAATCCAATCGTCCAGCCAAACGACAATTTTTATAAAAATATCCAAAAATTTATTTTCTTACGATATGTAGCGTAATTTAAAACGATTTACAAGTCTTTCGAAGCACGTCGTTCCTGACGTTGTTCATCAAGCGGCATCGATCGGTCGCGATTCGAGAAGAGTGGCACGATGGTCGCCTAATCGTGAAACGTCGTTGTCCCCAGGGCTTCTGGAAGCTCTGGCAAAGTCGTTGCTGATGTCGGTGAACGACGCCGTGGAGGTACGCGTGATCACCCTGAACGCGTCCACCGGCGCCGTTATCAGCGTCATCTGGCTGAAACGGAGTCCTGGCAGCGTCGGTGAACCGACCAAAGTCGAGAGCCGCGCTCTTCGATCGGGATCGAGTCCGGATCCTAGCCTACCGTGGTTCGAGAACGCCGGTACCAGTGCAGGATTAAGGTTCGATATATTGCGTTTCTTCGCACAAAGCATACGTAACCACGTGATCATTGCACGTTGCACACTGAAAGAATCGCGATGCACCCACTCGCCGTTGGCACTCGATGCACCCC
This sequence comes from Liostenogaster flavolineata, assembly GCA_025433975.1. Classification (NCBI taxonomy): domain Eukaryota; kingdom Metazoa; phylum Arthropoda; class Insecta; order Hymenoptera; family Vespidae; genus Liostenogaster; species Liostenogaster flavolineata. Next base: position 181,207 of record JAITYT010000204.1, on the reverse strand, counting down.
TTTCACGCACCGCTCTCATCTCCTTCTTTCCTCTTTCACACCTTTCACTTTTCTTCTTCGTCTTCTTCTTCTTCTTCTTCTTCTTCCTTCTTCTTCTTTGTCAATGAGAAGCGACATCGACTGAAACACGACGAAAGCGCGAGCGAAACTCATCGGTCGGTTAACCGAGATACTTTACGCCTATAAACGCAGAGATACGTCATTAATATGTTTCAACTCGTTTGTACGTAAGCGAAAGTGTTTATATTGAAATTATTTCCACTTTTAGAAACATCGTGAAATTAATCGTATTATTAAATTGGTCGAATTTTTACAAAATGTTTAGAATCATCGATTTCGATCAGGATTCTTGACGAACTGTTACGACTTTGTTGAATATTGCTTTTTATCTTTCAGTTGTTTTTATAGTTTTTATATTTTGTTCGTATTTCTTCTTTGTTTGTTTTCTTTTCATTATCGTATTTTTTATATTTTTCGCGGCATTTTTCGCACCTTTTTTATCGATTATTTAAATACAGATGGCATAATGCGAAGTATCGAAACGATGCATTATGAACTTACTATCGAGGAACGTCGAATTTTTATAAATTGAATGCGGTACATTATATAAACGAAAAATTGTGCAACGCGTACATTTTCTTTCTCTATCCATTATGCAATTATTTTCTTTTCTTCGTCGATATCGAGTGATGCTAATTATCAATTAACGAAGATTGTCTTTCAATATTACGTAACTGCGTTTATGAAGCAACGCTCCACTCGCGCTATTGTTACGTGTTCGATGATTCGATTTGCACATCGCACGCACATCCACTGGAAAATCAATCTCTTCTATCGGCACGGCAAAATGAATACGAAACGAGCAAAAAAGCAGCACGCGGAAACTTCTGATTTCTCTCAAGTGAAAATTACGAGATTCTTTCAAGCTCGTAACGCGCTTTCCTCGATAGAAGAAAAACGATGATTTCCTTGTCGAGAGTCTCGCCGTTCTTCCGTCCGTCGCGAATTAACGCTCGTTATGAGCTTGTAGGGCAAAGGACACTTTTGAATATCATCGAGGAATTCGGCTTGAATGCGATAACCTCGTTGACGACATCGATTAATCGTAACGCTAAAAGAACTAAACGCGGAAGAATCGGTGCCAGTTTTTCCCATCCGCGAGCGAATCCATTTTGCCGATAGCCGAGTACTGCCAACGTTTTGTAGGCGCTCCACGATCATTCATCATCCTTCATCATCCTGTACGAGCGTCAGGTCATAGAAACTCGATATACGAAGATACAAAGTGCCGTTAAGTTCACCGCGAATAAACTATGTTATTTATTACGTGGAATGTTGCCCGTGTCTCGACGACGGAACGACGCGTTTTCGATTGCTCCAGGATGAGTCGTTTCCGTCTTACGATCTAACCATAAAGGATAACAAAACGGAGATGTTTAGTTGACGATCGAGTGTTAATTTTTACAGTAAAAAAAAAATAACAAAAAATAAAACTATATCGTAGATCGTTATAGATAAAGAAGGGTTTTCTACGAATTATCAGCATCTCGTAGAATTTATTCGGATTTTGCTGTGACATTGAGACTTCGTTTCACCACACGAATGCGTTTGAACGGATTACGAGATAAGCAGGAGAGAAGATTTCCGATCTAAGGAGGAGAGGAGACGAACGGAGGAAACATCGTCGCGCTGTAATTCGCGTTATGTACTCATTAATTATGTGAGCGGGTAGGTTGCCTGTGCGTTACTAAGACGATGCACTGGGAAATTTCAATTACGGAGATTATTGTTCCTCCGATAGCTCGGATAAACGGACCTCTACATTGTAATGAGATCGGGATAGTGGCACAGTACGTTATCTGGCCAATGGCAGGTGACACGCGCGACACAAGCTGCTCCGTTCGAACGTGCAGGGATGTCGCGCGAGATAATGGAGCAGCGTGTCCCTTAAAAAAGGGAAGAAACAAAAGAAGATAAAGAAGCTTAACCCTCTTATTTTCCGCACGTTTGAGAAATCACGGTACGCTTCACAAGCCCAGTCAATTTGAAAGCTATTTCTTTTAGATCGATAAAAAGAGATTCAAATGCGACGTCGGTAGATTGCAATTATTTTCCCCTTTGTTTTTCCTTTCACGATTTATGTTTCCCGTTATTCGAAGATGACGAATAATATTATTCTTTACGTTCTTCCGCGACAGAAGGTAAAACGATACGTTTATTAATGTTAAACGTAATATTTCCTGTGTGGTTAATTGCGATGATCAGTCGGATTGTACAAATTTTACAATCTTTCCTTTCGGAAGCAGACGCTAAGATCGAGGAACGACATAAAATTGTGTTTGTCTTCTCGGAAAAAAATTTTATTCGTTTTTGCTTCTTTATACGTTTAAGAATTGAACTAAAACTCTAAATATTCAGTATATATTTATCCAATATTAGAAAGAAATGTAAACACTCGGCGAACGTTTTTTATGTATTAGAGTCAAGCCAAAAGAATGACATTAAAGAACGAAAAAGATGAACGACGAAAGAAATCGTCAAAACCAGGGAAATTCGGCGCTCGTCCTAGAATTAGAGAAAATGGAGCGTTCTCGAAACGGTGACACGGGCAAAGGAAAACGAACGGATGATTACTTTCTCGAAAACCGGAACCGCATAACCGTGTGTATTTCGGATGACCGTGAAGTGCCGGGCGCACGAATGGCAAGAAAAAAAGCAACACGCGTGTATCAAAAGGTCGAAGTTTCTATGGCGGTTTGCGGCGTTTGCGTGTGATCCCAGGTCACCGAAGTTCATGCAGTCACCGCCGATTGAATCCTACAGGGGTTGGTGGACCATCCCGTATTTCTCCTGCAAGAGTCATCGATGGCTCATCTCATACAGCGTCAACGTAAGACCACCGGACACTCGGCATGGGTTCGTAAGGAAACCGATAATCCAATGCTCTGCCACATATCTACCTCCATAATCGTTTAGCCTTTCATTCGACGTAGAGGTTGAGATCTCCTTCCCCCGTGTCGCCGCTCTGCGTTTTCTCCTATCGTCATGGCGTTCAAATCATTACTCATTACGTCTACCACTTTTCATTCGAAGCGATTCAAATTCCACTCCACCCAACGTGGCTCAAAGTCACGTGGACCAATTTAATATATCTCCGAATCGATATAAATCAGTTAGTAATAAATAAATTCATTGAAAATTTATCGCGATTATTTCAATGAATATCGCTCCCGATATCGAGATATAAATATATAAGGTTATTCAAAGTTACTCAAAGATACGATGGTACGTAATAAAATATTCGTTCCATTGGACGGTTTACCGACGGACAGACGGACAATCACGCGAAGGAATACAACGAGACTACGTGATTTACATGGATAAGCGTAAAATGGCGTTTAATAGCAATGCAGCATCGTGAAGATTTACGTGACATCACGGTACGTTGCTCGAGTATTATCACAAATGCACGCGACTTCTCTCGTTCTCTTTTTCTTTCCTGCATTTACGAGGAATAAAGAATGACTATGACACCGGCAGGTAGACGAGACCGCGAGATACACGAATTAATTTCGTCTCCAAATGATCCAATGCGCGAACGAACGAAGGTGCGATGTCTCTCAGGAAATCGTAAATTGAATTTCGCGACGCTTTGAGCTGAGTTGAATCGGTACGATTTTGTCAGAAAATGGACGAATAATTTCGCGAACGACAAGAGCACACGTCGAAATTGCGACGTCATTTTGAAAATATTCGCTTCGTGATTTTTCTCGAGCACATTTTATACGTGTACGTACCCTTTGACGATCCCGTTTGCAACGATGAAACGTCGTCCGTGAATGACGCTGATCAACGTTCATGTTGTAAATCGAACGTGTGATTAACGCGCTGCCGACAGCAAACGAAATTATCCCCTCGACAGACGATTCTCTGCGCGACGTTTTTAATCGCGATCTTTCGTTATCCTTCGATTATTTCAAATTTCACGCGTTCGTTGCTTTTCGGCAGACCGATTTTGACTTCAAAGGATAAATGTTATGTTTTCACGCGAATAACGCAGTAACGTAGGACGTTACGCGTACGAGCGGATCAAGGAACAGCGGGGGAAGGAAAACGAGCATGTGGAAATGGCATATGTCGTATATAGCGGAATCTCGATCGTTGGTACGAATGTACAAGACTGTCCTATCGATAGCTTCGCGGAAAGAAATAATTAGACGACTGCTCATCTATTCTCGAATAGTCGAGATTCCGTCGTGTTCACATTAATATTATTATTAGATTGGTATCGATATTAGAGTTAGTATCGGTGTTAGCGTTAGTATACGTATTAATTATGAGTAATGGTATTAGTTTGAGTATGTGTGACTATCTTTAGTACGTACCTTAGTGTTAAAACTTAATAAACCGTTGAATCGGTTATTAGTGACTTACACGTCGTTAGAATCGTTGTTTTCAGTAGTCAGCTTTAAAAGCGTACGTATCAAGCGGCGCAAAACCAACGAGAATTATCCACTGACGTTAAAGATGCATTATCTTTTCTTTTTTCACAAGCGTGCGAGAGTTTCTGAGCCTGGACATTGATATCAGCGGCCTCGAGGTGAACCAGTGCGATGCGATACCATCGAGCAACAGCGAGTCCTCGAGTAATCAAATTGCTTCGTTTAAAGGCTCTCACAAGTGCCACCACGATACCACGCAAGTAATTGTCATGCATAACACGCTGACAAATCTCTACGCCAGAGGCGGTCTGCCTTTCATTGCGAGCTATCGCGTTAGAATTATTCGTTAGAATTGTTTGTGTTTCAAAATACAGAGCAAATGGAGTATCGTAGAATATTGTTTAATTGCGTACGCTTGAATGGACGCTAAACAGACAGACAGAAATTCAAGTAACGGACGCGATACCAAGTACGTGGTCATTCGTAGTGTAAACCTAAAGGAACGGCGATTGCGAAGGAGATCGAACGGCTTATTTAACGTCGGAAGCGCGTATCGACAGAAAACAAAAGGGTGACATCTCAGAATTAAAAGGGCGAACAAAATTTCTTCCAGTGCGAGTATCTTGGTCCGAATAGTCGAGTCAATGAAAACGGAGTCGGCGCTGGCTGGACGAAAGGAGCGTACGTTTGTAAATGCCGAAAGGGTTTCTATAGTACGAATTATCATGAGTCCGGTTTCGATGGAGTCCTCGTCGAAGGTCAGTGAAGCTTTTGACCGAAATGCGCCGAGGGAGTACTGTCAATTTGTCGAAGGACGCAAGATTCGATTCGATTGTAATTTACGTTTACGCGACCCAACGTGAGATACATAACGACGAGTGATATTTTTTTATAATTTTTATACTGAGAATAGTAAATCGTATTATCGTCACTAGATTCTTCCAAATAGTGTTGCATCGATTTAGAATTTGCCGAAGGCGCGATCGAAGCTCTCCCTTCCTCTTTCTCTTCCTCTTTCTTTCTCTTTTTATTTGTACAAAAAAAATGGGACTGAGAGAACTAATAATACTTCTAGCACCTAAACAGAGACAGCAAGCGCGTCTTTCTTTTATCATGTATCGTTATTTTACGTACACGCAAGTCAATAAGAAAACGGAAGTTTAGTATTATAAGCATTTCAGCCGCCTGGAAAGAAATGCAAGAGAACATTAGCGACTCATACGCGATAGAATTTCGTTGCTTGCGGTGCGCACCTGGATGCATCAAGTGCAAGGGTCCCGAACCCTGCCTAGCCACCTACAATTGGCCTTTCAGGTACTTAGACGAAATATTTTATGTTACAGATATAGACGTTATTATGTGTTTCCTATGATATTACAGTTTGGCGATCGTAATTTTTTGTATCGATACGAAAAATGCGAATGATGTATTTCATCTTTATAAATTTGTTATATCGCTACGCTTTAAAAAATCAGTATACAAAAAATTAAAAACTCGCAAGTAGTAAATTATCTCTAATAAATATATTTTCTGTATTAACGTTTTTACCGATATAATTTTCTCGAGTATAAAAGACAAAAATTATTTCTGAAATAATTGAAAAACTTTTTAAGGATCACGCTATTGGCGTTCTCCATTTTTTGTGTCTTTGGTACCATCGTTTTGGTGGCTTATATGTATCAACATCGCAAGCTGAAGGTATTCAAAGTCGCCTCGCCAATATTTTTGTCTATCACATTGTTAGGATGCGCCATAATGTATCTCGAGGTACGTGTTAATACAATTGCGATTAAGGCATTCACTCGTACTCAATATTGAACTTTCTCTTGTGACTAGATGGCAGCTATATTTCCCGTATTGGACATGTACTCGTGCGTCGCCACAAAGTGGACGAGACACCTTGGGTTTTGTATCTCGTATACGGCTTTACTTATGAAAACATGGCGGTAAGAATGAAATTTTATTTTTAAATACTTATAAAGATATAAACACGTCGATTATTTGAATAATCTTTCATTTTAATGCAATTGTGATTTATTAGAAGTATAATAAAAAGTATATAAATGCAATAGCAAAAATCGATATTTCAATCCATGGGGAAATGTGTTTGACGTTGCTTTCTTCAATAATTGATACGTCATGGATTTTAATTAAGTAACGAGAACAAAGACGTGTATTTTGAAGAGACGAAAGATATCTACCGATGAAAAGGACCCTTAGAATCGTATTGTGTATCTGCTTCATCGTAAGAGTTCATCGGGCATAATAACATTGATTTATCTTTTGTTACGTAAACACGGAAATTCATGGGCTGTCGCGAGTATCAATTTGCATCTGAAATACGCTAAAGTGCTTTTACCGTGGTATCGAGGGCGAATTAATTATTCCACGATTTCGCACAAAGGTTCCTACGATCGAATGTTTGTCAACTTCGCTCAAAGCTTCAGGTTTTTCTCTTGAAATGGAAAATGAAAAATATGACGAAAAATACTTTAGTGAAATGTACACGTACAGCTCCACGCTTCCTGTCACAACTCGCAAACGCTATCGTCAACAGTTCCATCCATACAATTCATAGACCGCTCTCGATTTCAGTCGTCTTCCACAAAGACCCATCTCGTGAATCACTGCCAACAGTATCCATGTCTCTATGTCACGTAGTGAAGAGTCGGTCTTGATGTACGTCCAAGACGATACTCGTTAGGTTCCAAGAGCAAATATTATGTACAATATTACCATAATGTATCGTCCAGGATAAATGTGCAGATTTCATACGAAACTAAACGACTTCATAAAAAATACAAGATCTTTTTATTGAATTACGAGATATAATGGAGAAATCAATCTATAATTGCGTATACGCGTTCTAAAACCAGATCGTATTGAACTGTGAACTATCATTAAAATTAATAAGCGACGTGCTCGAAGAGAAAAACTCGTTCGCTTATTCTATCGCGTTAAGAAGAACGTGTTACAGCAGGAGACTTTTAAACTGAATATCAAACTCTCTTAATTTCAACATCATTCGTGTCATTATTATCTAATAAATTCATTTTAACAATTTATTTAAAATATTCTTAAATTCTTGAAAGTTTCGATATAATTTCATGAGTTATTCATGGAGACTGTACGAACAAGAGAATGTTTCTTTTGGGCGATATTTTAATTGTTTTGCCGAAGATGTAAATGGAATATTTTCTGTTCGCAGGGTGTCTCTTACGTATCGAGTAAAAAGCGCCCATAAGGTTAAGCTTACGGATAAACAGTTGTTGCAATGGATGGTGCCGATATTATTGGTAATGCTGATTTATCTTGGCACGTGGACTCTCAGTGCACCACCGTTCGCGGAAGTTATAGCGGATAAGCACGGTCTTAAATTCTATCAATGCTCCTTTAATTGGTGGGATCACAGCCTAGCCATCGGTAAGCGCATGGCAAATAATATTATTCGATAGTAGGATATTCGAAGAAAAGAAACGAGAGACGGTTATCCACGAGGTGAATGTATCGAGAATTCGAAAATCAAAATGACGTTTTAATTTGTAGGTGAAATTCTCTTCCTGGCGTGGGGCATAAAGGTCTGCTACAACGTACGGAACGCCGAAAGCCTTTTCAACGAAGCACGTCTCATAAGTTATGCCATTTATAATATCGCTGCAGTCAACACTGTCATGATCTCGATCCAGTACGTATTTCGATCCTTTTTACACTCAAGTTACACGACATCCTTCTTTTAGGACACTTTCTTAGGAACCTACGAATAAATTTATAATTTTATACGATTCATTATAATCTTGTAATTCGTTTAAGTGTTCTCCAAAGCTTTCCGATCTTCGTCATACGGTTTTTCTCCGCAGTCTCTTCATTTTTCCACATGCTGGACCGGACATCAAATATCTGCTAGGCTTCCTGCGAACGCAACTCTCGACATCCGTCACCGTGTTCCTCGTTTTCGGTCCTAAGGTATACTTTATCCCTTTAGACTTTGGCAATAGGGCCAAAGAATCGGCCGCGTAACTTTCTCGAAGTTCGATATCGTAAATATTTTTAGGTTACTCGAGTTTTACGAGGCCAAGGAGATCAATGGGACAGCCGAGCCAGAGCCCGCGGCGTCACCGCGAGTTTCTCGTTGAATGGAATCGGCTTAGTGCCCGAGGAAACGACTGATTTATATCAGGAGAACGAGGAATTGAAGGTAATTCGTATGTATAGAGATATTCACGTCAACAATGCAAACCGGACCAATTTAACGAGGTTCAGAAATAACTTATAAATATTTCTTGCGTCTCGATCTGTGCATTCGAGAGAGTCGGAGTGATATTTTTTAATGACATTTTGTTAGAAGCGGTTACTTTCGTTCACACAGACAATTATACATGGTGAACGATCCAATGGCAGACAAGCAACGCACCAGTGTTTGAAACATTCGAAAGTATAGTTTTTCTAAATTCTAAATTTATCAAAATTCGTTTGCCCGTCTTCTCTGTCGCTTCGTTTTCTTTCCAACGCAAACCGAAAGAAACTGCCAAGTCTCGAATTCCGTCAGCAACACCGAGCTTTCCATTAAGTAAAGATTATTATTTAAATAATGCAATTTTAATCAAAAGCTGCGAATAAAATTGAATCTCTTTTTCCACCCTATATTTTTTCCCTCTTTCGCTCTTCCTTCTTTCTCGACTTGTTCCATCCCTTTTATTCCCACATTTGTACATCGTAAACTACGTAATATACAGAATAGTGATGAGATAAAAGAGAAGTGGAAATTCGCTGCTGGGCGTGCGATAAGACGGTCGATAAACACGAAATTTCGCATCCCGTCGCCATCAATTTGTCATCGCGTTTCTCGTATATACCGAGGGAGGAACTTGAATTTATGTGAATTAATCGTTATGTTGAATATATGTTTTCTCAACAGATCTCTCCAGTTTTCGATCCTCCGTGGACATTAACCAATGTGTTACGCACAGTACTCTCCTTCCTGAACACGATTCCCAGGATATATTAGGTCACCCCGTAGATAATGCATTTCATAATTATTTCCCATAATAATGCACTGTTCAAAACCTGCAATAAGAATAAGAACTAGATAAATTTACCACCTATTGTTTTACAAATTTTACAACAAATTGACCCAAGGTAGTTCATCCCATTCCTCTCCCTTCGATTTTTATTCGAAGCAATTGAAAAATGAATATATAAATCACAGAATATCACCTTTTTCTTTCAGTAATGTCAACTTCGATCCGACCACTGATCTTCATTCTGTCAGTACGGCAGTTCAGCTCACAAGCACTTTTGCATGGAACATCGTTTCCCAAACTACAGTTTTCCATCTTATCCGTAATCAGAAACTCTTCTTTGCTCCTGAAATCATTTATTTGGATCCCTTTCTTCATTGCCGTATGTCGGCAGTCTCTCACCAAAGACCGTGTAGTTCAAAATTTTCGTCACAAAATGAGACAATTTTTGTCGCTACGCAACAAACGCACAAACACTACTTGAATCATTTATCCTAACAAAAAAAAATCAAACAAATTCAATATCACCGATACATATTAGGCTAAATAAGCGCGCAGCAGTTGTTTATCGCACTACGATGGTTTAACTCGGGCGTGCTTCCAGGAGGAGGTTCAAAAACTGGCAGCGCAGATCGAATTCATGAAGATCGTGCACATGGAGATGCACAATAGGCACATTAAGCCGAAGATGGGGGGATATTTCAGTACTCACGGGCATGGGCACGGGCACATGTCTTCGGTGCAGAGCCCGATTGCCAAGAGCTCGACCGCCAGTTTCATCTTGAAAGTATGTATCTAAGCTTTTCCGGACGAAGTTGCGTGCGTATCGTCAACGCGCTCTCGCGAGAGGAGAACAATCGAGAGAATAAATTCGAGTAAATTATTGAGCAGAGCGCCGTGGAGCGGGGCGCGACCGCTGCGGCGGCCGCCGCGCTCGAGGACTCCACGTTTCCCTCTGGCAGCTTGCATCGGGCGAGAAGAATGGAATTTCTCAAAGAGAGGAAAGCCGAAAGAGAGAGGGATCGTGTAAAAGGACAAGACAGGGAGAAGGGACACCAACAGGAAACGATCCAGAGTAGCGGCGAAAAAGTCTGACTAGTAGTCAATAGCGAAGAGGTGCGTAAGCGCGTTCGCGTGCAAACGTTGCCTTGTAAACACGGATGACTTTTCAAAATCAGCCTGAAAAATTTGCTCGAATCGATGATCGTTTTCATAGTTCGAGTCATCGCAGAGTAGGATAAAACGCTGAAAAATTGGCCAAAAGTACTAAACGATCCTCGATTTTAATGTAAAAAATTCGGATACTTAAGTTACATTAGTATACAAAGTTGAAGTTACCAGAAATCAAGTAACGGATCCAATATGGCGCATGCTAACACTAAAAAAAAAATATTAAGTTAATATAATATGGTAGACCATTATTATCGAGTCCCTAGAATACAAATTTCTAATCCAAATTTGCCATGAACAAAATTAATTTGCTCGACTAACAAATGTATTCCCATATTTTCTTCTGTACACAGGTATGGTTGTGACGAAGACAGTGCGTCTGTAGGAGTAGAAGCCTTTCATGGAAATGCAAAGACGGCGATGATAGGAGACGGAAGAAGTCGAAGAAAAGCGATCGTTACATATCGACGAGCGCGAGGTACGCCATCTTCGCGTGAGTCGACGTTTACGTCGTTTCGATCTTACTCGCAGTTCCACGGCGTCGATTCGCGCGATCCACAACGATAGAGACGTCGTCGAATAGCCTCGAGAGTCGCGTCGGTGAGAAAATTTCCGAGAAGAGAAAAACGATTTAACGGCGTACGACGAAGAAGCGCGTCTTTGTCCAAAGGAGACTTCGTCGTTGAAACTTACTAAGGAACGACGCCGTTCGTTTATTGGCGATCTGTACTTTTGTTGCACGGTATCTTTTGGAAATCGCTGGAAATCGGCAACGATTTCGTTCGATTGCGATCCCCGCAAACGATCGGTTCTATCAACGGAATCGCGACTGCTCGAATCATCTTTGCCGTTGGTTAAATTTTTGGATAAAATTGATCGCGTTTTGGTAGCGCATTTCATTAGGTAACTCATGATTTATACGCGTGTTACTCTTACACCGGTGTCGGTGCGTTCGATTTCGAAAACGTACGTTTTCGATTTTTCTAACGATATTTTCTTGGACCACGCAAGAATAAAGTCCTTTTGTAAAAAGGCATCTCCGGGCAAGGCTCGACGTAGTCGTAGTTGGTCGGTTGCTCGAACCGATTCGATCGTAGCCACTTGTTTTATTCTTTCTGGGTGATGCGCGCGCAAAACGTACAAAATATTGTATTTCCACACGTTGAAAGTCGTAACCATATCATCGTTCGCGTAATGTGAATTTGGATCGTTGAGAGGACGATATTCGTGAACGAAGCTCGCGATCGTCGGAAGAAGGATAAACGTTGCGCTAAAAGCGCGACGACCAGCTTATCGACGAACCCATCAACGTACTGACAATATCGTGTAGATTAATTAAATAAGGGGGAGATACCTACCGTCGATCGTTTTTTCTATTCTTCCGATGCACACACTGGCGAAAAATCTCTTTCATTGATGTAAAAAAAACGTGGCAATATCGTTAAATTTTGTGAATCGTTGAGTTCGATTCGTCGATGTCTCTTCGTGACTCGTAACGCTTGTTTATCAAAACGACTGAAATTTGAGATTGAAGTTTCACTGATTTTCGTTTTTTTATCCATTCGGTCGGCGATAGGACATGTGCGAATAAATTCTTCAGCTTAAGAGTATTAGTCTGTCCGGTAAATGGATCAGTGTGCGCTTATTTAAAATTTCTCTCTTTAATTCGTCTAAGACAAGAGAATTGCCCTTGCGTAAAATTTGGGTTTTGTCGTCGTAAGATACGAAAAAAAAAAAGTAAAAAAATGGAATTTCGTTACGTGTAACGTGAATACTTTGCGTGACAATAAATTGAAAAGTACGAGGTACACGTTTAATGTTGTTATTGTCGTAAAGCGTTGTATAAATAATCGCTTACACGTTATCAAAAAAAAGAAGATACTCTCTTTCTTCCTATACAGTGATTTTCATTTCCTTTTTTATATTGGTGGAAAAATGTCAATCCTACTATTTTATTCGCACGGGTGCCTGCTGATCTTCGAAAAAGGAATGCATTTCGAATTGCTAGCACAGAGACTATTCTATTGTTGGTTTACACTTTTTTAAGAGTTTACCTCGTTGTAGTAAACACTATTGTCATAGGACGGCTATACGTATAATCGTGTATCGAACAAAGCCGACAGATATCGCTGTTTGTGTCTAAGATATTTATTGTATGTAATGTCGTTGTTGAATATGTGAATTAATCGACGTACGAAAATACACACTGTGCGTGGGATGTACACGCGAGTGACCGTATCTGGTGCTAGTTTCTCGATGAGCAAACAGTCGAAATGTTCGAAAGAGCATACGTGTGCACGTTTGCACGTGTGTATCGCGTCGATATACCTCTTCGACAAATTTCAAGAAAAATGAAAATATAGATTTTATTTGAAAAGTTACAAAGAAAAGATGTAAATACGAATATACTTTTATTCTTTTATACGACGTTTTTAGATAGCGACTAATGGAGAACAATGCAAATTATATCGACCGTATCGTTAAAATGTTTACGTTGGTAACTTAGAGAAAGAAAACGTCTTAATTTAACGTAAGAAATTACATTTAATCGAAATTCGTACCATTGATTTTAATATCGTAGCTTCTTGATTCGACGATATCGCATGGCTTGACGAAAATAAAATTAATCCGATAGCATATTCGAGGCATCGTCGTATCTCTTATCTACAAAAATCATGTAGATCGAAATTGAAGATAAGTTTCATCGAAGGGTTATATCTCGTGGAAGATCTTTCGCTCGGAGAATGGAAAGTCAATTGAATAGTTATTTCGATATCGATCGTCTTCCTCTGTAAGAGGGAACTTAGAGATCGTAGAATTACAAAAGTAGGTTACGCGAATTACGTCGTGACGAATCGAATTACAGAATGTGAAGTCAATTGAAATTAATAAAAAAAGAAAAGAAAAAACATCGCGTGGAAAGGATCCTCGTGGATTGAAGTCGTTTCGATGAACGTAAACCACGATCGTATCACCGATGTAGTTAAGTCGTACGTTTATCTAGAGAAACGCTAGTTCGTCGCTCCACTAGTAAATATGTACCTATGTACGTGCTTAAGAAATTTTGCGTAGTCGTAAAACGATAAATGATAAAATTCGGTCGATTCGATGGAAGATACTCGAATAAACAATGTAGCCACAGAAAGTAATCGTAGCGTACTTGGAAAGATATTCGATGGATGAAATCATAACGTATTTTTAAGAATCGAATATTTACCGACCTACCTAAATGTACACATCCAATGTTTCGTTACGTTCGGTCCATACAAAAAAAAAGGTAGAATTCCATCGAATCTCGCGGACACACAAGCAGAATCATACAAAACATATAAATCGAACGATGGACCGTGCTCGAACGCAAGATCCACCGAGGAAATGCGTGTCATAAGAAAGCAAATCGTACGATCGCACAACGGGAATTCAAAATCGAGATACAGACGAGAATCAGATGGTTCGTTGATATCGACATTTTTTCGCGCATTAAAAAGCGATCGCTTGTCGCTCCCTGGGCCATCTTTCGTTTAAACGAAATATTTATAAAATCGCCGGAACGTATGATTGCTATGTAAAATATATTTACGAAGAAAAACGAATTGTGTTCGAATAATACGACGATTTCGTAAGGAGGGCGGCGTATTTTCATTTGTTCTGCGTTGGAACGACGGATTAAGGACGAACGAGGAAGATAAGAATCTTCCTAGTCATTAAGACATTTTCCTAGTCAGCTGACCGACAAAAATGCCCCGTCGTTTTTCGAGAAATGTAAAAGGCGAGATGTAGATGGCGATAAGTGAACGCTTTTAATGTCGCTCTAACAGCATGAACGCCGCTTTTCGAAGAACTCCCGGTTCGATACGACGTTTCTAATGCGACGAGAATACGTGTATTATCGGTAAAAGAGACACGTTAGACAAAAAAGTTCTTATCACCTAGATCGAACGACGATTCACATTGAAATCAAGATCTCGATCCGACGGGTATCCTTCTCTCGCGACTACTCGAAATTCTCGTTTTATTTCGTTTTTCTTAGTTTCATCTTCCGTTAGTACAAGGATGAGAGAACGTCGAAAGGCTGATATAATCGTGCGCACGCGCGTGTACACTTTTGTCAGCAAAGCGATGCAAAATGTACTTTGTTATATTAGGAATATCTACGCGACGT
>JAITYT010000204.1:153277-166282 GCA_025433975.1 Liostenogaster flavolineata | reverse complement strand
CCCCCCCCCCCCCTCACCTCCACCCCTTTCCATTCCATCACACACGCGCTCCTTCCATCTCACAAAAGTCTGTGTGCAATTGAAAACACATTTGTAAAGATATACTGTATGTCAATGAATATAACGATGATTATGATTAACCGGAAGGGCACCGTGATCATTCCCCCCTGCCCTCCTCCCGTAGGATAAAAAGTCGTGAAATAACGGATTTAATTCGATGAAATTAATTTAAACGAATTGAATTTTCGTCAAGATTTATTTACACATCGTTACACAATATACACTATAAGATATGAAGATTCGTTTGTGCTCAATTTGCCGGAGCACGCTATATAGAATTGCATGAAATTGATTCGCAGCGTATCGCGATAGACCAGACGATTATTATCACCGAAAGAATTGCACATTGCCTTAGGAAAGATATAAATATGGAGAATTAACGCTAGACGGCGAAGCAACGAGAGTTCGACGGAACGGAACGCACTTTATAAAACAACAACAACAAGGGATAACTGATTATTGGGACGATATAGAGCTGGTTGTTAAAATGCGGTGTACGTATAAGCTCATACCTTTAACACATCGTTAAAACGAAACACACGAAGGGTCAAAACCGATAGTCCGGGATGCGATTTTCACGTTTCCAGTGTCGCTATTACGGCGCCGATATTGAAATAGCGAATTCGCAAAACGAACAAAAGTTGTTGCTTCTTTCGTGACAGATCAACGCACGTGTACAGTTCGTTATGTGTGACGAATTTTACATAATTCACGACACGTATACGCGTACACGTTAATATATTGCAATATAGTAAACTCAGAACAAATCCTCTCAATCGTGCAAGAATGTTATACCATCGATGAAAGAAATAAACGCGCCATTTCAATATCTACGCGTATCATCGTTTTAAAGATCAATTCTTCCCTTTGGATCGTGTAACGTAAGGTCCAACTTAGAAGAATATGCGTTCATCTTAATAAATCCTTTTCTTTTCATTGACAATTCGCAAATCACACGTGCAAAACAATCCTAAGATACGACGTTCGAAAAACGTTTCTCCTTTCCTCTTTCTTCGTTCCTCCCATGATAAATGAAATCCGCGCAACAAATCGTAATCTTGTAACGAAACGTACTCTAAAAGTTATTTCGATACTATTTTCGTACGTGTACATATTCAGTACATATATTAGATATTATGTATAATCGTAAAACAACATAAACAAGAACATCGAGATGATACGAACTAATTAAACAATAATATAATATTCCACTACTCGAATATTCATCGAGCTCAAATAATCACATTTTATGCGAAAATAAATCAACAAAATTTCTTTAATTCGTGATGCGATAAATCTCATCTCTCCTTCTCTCGCAACATACGAATACACAAACACACGCGCACGCGCGCTCTTTCGCTTCTTAAAACTCTACTATATATGTGTATACGTTTTCTCACGCGCGTACACTAATATTTGGACATTTGTACTTGACGTATTATAATCGCGTGTATGACAAAATATCCGAAGACGCTCTGTATGTCTATCGACTCGACGTACTTGCCAGGAGTCGAGTATGCGTAAACGTACTTTAACCTTTAGTAGTAGTAAGCATTTGGTTTCACAATGGCGAAATATCTCACGTACGAACGAGAAATAATTGC
The DNA here is from genome assembly GCA_025433975.1 of Liostenogaster flavolineata. Lineage (NCBI taxonomy): Eukaryota > Metazoa > Arthropoda > Insecta > Hymenoptera > Vespidae > Liostenogaster > Liostenogaster flavolineata. Next base: position 164,618 of record JAITYT010000204.1, on the reverse strand, counting down.
GTTCGTCGTGACAATTTGGCACGTTAAAAGAATAACGTCGTAACTAAGAAAACGTAAACGTATCGAAATTATAACAACGATAACGTAATCGATGCGATCGATGCATCAGTAACGTGCCATACATTGGTGTGCATTTGAAAACGATAAATAATATTAAATACGCTTCATCGCTTAACGAAGTGAACATCAATAATTATAACTCTGTACGATGCTACATTGAATATTCGTCGAATAAGAGTTCCATTCAACGACGTTTCCAAACGACAGAAAAAAAAACAAAGAGATCTCACGTCGTTATTTACCGCGACGACGAAATTTTCCGTTTCGCCTGTACGATGCAATCGCACGCCAAGGCCGGATAATCCGCAGTTTCAAGTTATTTCTCACTCTATCTTATACGCATACAATTTATGCGTTTCTTTAAAATCGAAGGAAGACGATGCACTTTGCATAGTGTACTTAAATTTTTGACACTTTTAGAAAAATTGAATCGTGAAAAGAATTTTTTGAACGACATCGTACATGCGAAACTCACGTAGAAAAAAATACATACGCAAGCGTAGGTGAGCGCAAAACGATAGGAGCGGAACGCAATCGAAAGATATATAGAAAGAAAAAGAAAAATAATGTTAAGCATCGCGATCCCATCTACAGCGACAAAATAGGCCAGAATCTTCGAGTTTACGTAATCTGGTAAAAATTTCATGCGTTTCCGTGGCTTCTGTCGCTAAACTTATCGCTAATATAAAAGCGATGTTGCACGATAATGAGACGTCGACGTACGAATAGTTCAATCTATCGTCGTTTTTCTTCATACACGCGTCATTTCACCGATATCGAGAGAATAATTATAACGTCGTAGCATCGACACTCTCCCATTCTTCCTTCGTTTTGCTTCCGACCTCCTTTGCTTGTTTCCTTAGTACGAGCAACGACGCGACAACGACAACAACTACGACTATTGACCATCGATAGATACTTCAGGTACTTCCACTAATGTAAACGAATCGATCGAGATTAGCTTGATAGGAAAAGGGACGGGCGAAAATTAGAGGGATGAGAAAGTAAATAGTAGATGGATGTGCGGATCTGGACGAACGCGAAGCCATCGTCGCAATCACATCTAATATAAGACAGTAATTCACCGGAACTGTGATTCTTTTGCCGCTCCTCGGATCGATAATAGTGTATAATCAAAGCCGAACATCGATTCGTCGAAAAATCGCATCGAATATCGCGCGCCGAATGGCAAGACTTTCTTACGCAGAAATCGTACATTTTTAGAAAGAACTTGGGAATCCATTCACGAGGTTGTTTTGCATTTTTTCATTGTGCGGCCTTTATGGAGATGAAAGAAACAGACGTAAAAAGATATATTTGGAGACGAAACATCGTTCAACGCGTAATACGTACGCAGTTGAATAAAAAGTAATTTCGTATTTTGCGCAAAATCTTTCGCATGAATTTTCAGATACTTTTAGGCTACGGAGTTTTGAAATTTCCTGAGATAACGAAAAGCTATTGAACGAAACATTGCATTTTGGTCTTTGAATGCGAAGTGAAAATACGAAATTAATCTTTATTCGACGCAATATGCAAGAAATTCGCCTTTTTGTCGGTTCGATGTAATTCCATACATCCAGTCACAGTTCGAAGGCGTTTCATTTTTTCTGGGATTTCGCGTCAGACCGAACGACGTTAACGACGAATTTTTTAATGAACGTGTCGACGAGAGTAAGGGAATAAATTGCACGTTAAATATAAAAATACTTTTCGATAGGAGATAAGCATCCGTAGAAGTCTTATTAAACGATATCTTGACCGTTTTCCACTTGACAACCGTAGTTGTCCTTGTTGTCCTTATCTTCTTGCATCGAATCGTCCTCGTCGCGATCCGCTTGATTTTCCTCCTTCCCGTTCACGTTAAACGACGAGTTTTCGTTCTTTATCGAAGTACTGTCAGAATGCGACTTATTCAGAAGAGAACTGAACTCGCCAAACTTCAGAATTTCTTCCATGGCTGACTGCTGTTCCACGTTAACCTGAAATGATCTTCGTTGAGTGAAACGTTGAACACGATTTTTTATAATCCGTATAAAAATGACGGCGATGGAAGGCGATTATTTAATTCGATTATTATCGCTAATTACGATTAAATATAATAGTAAAATAGAATTTACGCATGTGACACGACTGTTTGCACTCTCGGAGTATTATTAAGCGGTCGATGCGACTTCTATTTGATGTCTATTTGTCTTTATTATCAGCGACAGCGTATCCATATTCTTCTAACCGAAGTAGGACGAAGGTCGCATGCGCGACAACGCGAAGTTTCTCAAAGCGTCCTAATTATCGTTCGCTTAGGAAAACGCGTCCGCGATCGTTCCGTCATCGATACGAAAGAAGAATCACGTTAACGTCGCATCCTTGGCGGAACGACACACAAAGAGAAATTATTATTATTTAATTTATTATAATTATTTCATCTATTATTTTTCAAACTCGGAGAACTTTTAGAAAAATGCTACAAGAGAGCGAAGTCGAAACGAATTTGATCGCGATAATATTACGATTTACGAAATGTAATTTTTGTACAGAAAAATGATATTTATACGGTATTAGCGCTCGGGTGGAATCGATATGAAATAACGTTGAAGATATCAGGAAAACTCGCCGCGCCCGTGCCATTAAATATCAGGAATTTTGGGTCATGGCGAAAGCGTCAATGCCCCCAGAAGCAATATACATACAAATACACAATACGTGCGTGCGTATGTAAACGATATCGCGTTGTACTCGCACTGCGAACGATTTATCTCGCCACGGCAACATTCAAGTATGTAAAAATCATGTAGGTAGACATTACGAGTGTCTCTTTAAATGCATTAACGGATCGTGTTCTTATTTCTCGTCGTACTTTTTATCGAGTTAAGTGCGTTCGTTCAAAGTTCGAAAATGTAGTACAACTCTTCAATGAATCAGACGCATATGCATATGTAAATGCGCTTTTCATACCGTCAGTAACCAACAAGAAATACGCGACAAATCGTACGTATCGTCAGAATAGTTAAGCCTTTACGATAAACTTTGTTTTCAGAAAAATTAAATTTACAGCAAAAATTGAAATAGCGAGCATAGATTTCTTATCGTTGCAGTTATACGTTTCGAATCGTATCACGGAAGAAACAGACGCGTTTCAGACCGTGCGAAAAAAAAATAAAAAAAATTCGAGACCCAGGCTGAACGAAGAGTCGAAGATTTGGATTTCGCGCTTCGAATTCGATCGTAATAATTACGATGGGCGCTAAGCGAACGTTTCACCTTTCTCGGTCTGCCGCGTTTTCCCTTGGTGGGCGCGGTGATCGTCGTGGAATTGCTGGCGGCCGTCGTGGCATCGGTCAGACTGCCCTTCCTCTTGGACCATTGTAAGTGCGAGTCCAGATGCTGCTTCAGTTTGTCCTGTCGCGCGAAAAGTCGCGGACATAGGTTGCAAGCGAACGGTCTCTCGCCGGTGTGCACCCTCCTGTGTCTCGCCAGATGAGAAGCCCTGGTGAACGCTAGGGTGCACAAATCGCAGGAGAAGGGCTTGTACTGAGCCCTATCCGATTTCAAGACGCTCCTCGAGTCCTTGCCGCCGCCGTCGCCGTTGCTGCTCTTTTTCAGTACCTCGCTCTTCCTCCTCGCGTTCAGTCTCGACGTTTCTTCCACGCTTTTCAGCGAATCCTACGAAAGAATGATCAGTCCGTCAGCGCCACGGTACCATGTCGGTGTGGGAATACGCCCACGAGTTTATCATCGATGGACGATTCCACGCGGCAATATCGTATTTAACGCTCTATGAGTTCGTGACTCTGACGCGAGGTAGCAGTACGTTTGATTTGATTCTATTTTTTGCAGAAATTCTTTCCATTTTTCGACTTATTTAATATACAGACGTTTCCTTGTCCAAATAAAAAGATTTGTGAAGATCGTATCTTCGGGATTACAAAATATAGTTTCTATAATATTGTAAATTTTCTGTAATATCGTTCTTTGTACGCGAATCTTTTTACAGCTACGGGGAAAATTCGAATGGAGAATTAAAATGACAGGCAATTCAAATATAAATTTCTTTCTGTACGTAAGGGTAACACAGTTACAATTTCAAGTCACTTCAAGTTTCAATATCGAGTGGACGTTGTTCATAATTAGATTGAATTACGACTATCGACTTCATTATTTTTGCGAATACTACGCACGATATATCGTTCGATAGAAAATTCACCGTAGCAAATGTCAATGAAAAGATATCGTGTAATGAATATCAATGAGTTTAAATGCGTTTAAATGTGTACAAGATCGAGAGAGGAAAATTCATCGATATGTAAATATATCGATCGCTATTTTTACTCGCTGTAAAGAAAAGCACATCGAAACAGGCATATACGTACGATGATCGACGAATGAACTTGTGAATGAGATGAGAACGGTATGGTAGACGAATCCGATCGATCAAAAAAATTCACGATGCATCTTCGTTGGTAATCTCTCTGAATTATTTCGCGTGAAACGAGAAATACGAAGCCGCCCTGCATAAATTCTAAGTACCAAAATCGATAAACGACATTGGACAAACGAAGGTCGTAATTGTTCCAGACTGTTCAATAATTTATTTTCCACAAATTTGTATACTGTCTTTATTTTTATCTCCCATTCTTAACGATTGTGGTAATTCCTGAATTCGTGCCGGGCGGTCGATTTTTTAACAAGAAGGTCGACGACGACGAGGTTTTCTCGTCCGCTCGTACCAGACTCTCATCTCGTTCGCGCATCTCGCCGTAGTACATCTCAATGGCCGGTACCGTGGGATCCGTGGATCCATTGTTGGACGACTTGATCGCGTTGCTCGAGTCTTCGTATGGGCTGTCGCGCATCGTGTCCTCCCTGAAGAACGACGCGGCGCGCTCCTTCGACCTCAGTTCCAGCGGATCGCTGTTCCTGGTAACGCGACCGACCGACACCCTCTTCTGTCCCTTGAATCTGGTTTCGCGCTTGTACATCGGCGGTGGTATGCGCCTCTGAAAGCGTACCAGCGTGTCAAGAAGAAGAATCAAACAACTACGAGATCCTCGGCGAGGAATGTCTCGCGCGCATGCATCCCGACTAGCCTAACGAGGGAATTGACCGACCTCGTAAATTCTACAAATTATGAAACCTTGCTGATTTGTAGACTTCACGTATACTCTGTTATCTCGTTACTCGGGATATCGACGTTTTTAAATTTTACCGATTGAGACGATGTCATTTTCTTTTTTTCTCTCTTTTTCGGAAGAAGATATCGGTTGTTTTACCATTTCTTATTTTTTCCGTAGGAAATTCGACCGTCGTAACATAGTTTACGTCGCAAAAGGTAAATGGGTTCGTCGTGGTCGAATTAATCGGAAGACTTCATCGAAGAGGTCGAAAGAAATAGCGACTAGAAATATACACGATGCGAATTATTAAATCAACTTTCATTGGCCTTAACGAAAAGCGCCAATTTATTTTAAGTTTGTAAAGTATTCGACAACTTCGCTTCAAATTTCGTTCGTTCGCGTTGCAAGTCCCGGTACGGAGAAAAACAAAATTTGTAAAGTTTTCATTCTTGCGAAAAATCACTGCGCGATCGCTGAAACAATATTCTTCAAATATCGTGAAATTTCGTAGGATTCGCACTATTTGGTAAGATAAATGTACGACGACGATGCAAAACGTTCGACAATACATATTTGTATTGCTAATGGTAATTAATTCTCGAATTATTTTTCAATATATAGAATAAAATAAACTACGAACAATTAAAACGTTGAAAATAATAGCTTCATTATGAAATCGATGTGATATTTACGTGCATTTGTTGAAATTTTAATTCATATGCAACTTCTCTAGACGATGAACGTAAAGCGCACAAAGCTCGAACGGTACAAAGCATAAAAATTCGATAACGTCACCGAGCAGCAATATCGATCTGATAATCCGTATTTAATTTTTCCTCGAGATAACGAGAAAACTCGAAAAATTATCGAATAAAACTGTGAGTAAGCAGATAAAAAAAAATGTTCGAAGTTCCGTACGGTATTCTTTCATAAGCAGGTAAATTACATAAAAATCTATCCTCGTACGTTCCATTATAGTTAATTACACCACGTGTAACGCGAGTAAGCCTAACGAGGTGAGGGAAACGAGCCGAGTGTCGCGCCGTGCTTAACGCGAAAAAAATCGAAGCTCTTTCAACGGGGCTCAAAGGGACGAAACTTCCCCTAAAGAGGTTAAGGGCCACGAGTAAATCGAAGTGGCTTAAGAAACGTAACGAAAAGTACGCTAATGACCGAACGCGCGGTTTTACACCTTAAACTATTACCTCCAATTACCTCCATTTCCCTACCAAAGGTGATTTATCGAACGTCGACTAGAAACTGCGACGAACTAACGCAAAACACGCTGGACGAAGAAAAATAACAGTATAACAGTGCGTATGAAATGTCGGATCTTTAAGTAAATATATAAAACTGCATATTTTTTTCAAAAGCTCTTTATTTAATCAAAATATGCTCCATTTGCTTCGATACATATTTTCCGACAAGATTTTAACGCATAGATGTCTGTCTTAAAAAAATTCTGATGTTTTTTCCGAATTTTTCAGACCGTCTTTGAAGAAAGCGTTGTGACGTTTCGATTCTCGTTACCTCGCGAAGTTGATCGTGGAATGACTGATGTCACAAATTGCAAGGTGATGAAACTAATAATATTGACTTATTATAAATTATTAAAATAATACAGACTCTCCGAACGAGAACATACGTTTGAAACCGAATAAATGTTTACAAACGAATGCACGAGAGCCAATGAATATTTTATAACGACTATATGAGAACGTATGAATGTTTCTGACCGAATGTATAATTTAGATCGAACGTTTGACCGAAAGTGTGACCGAAATGTCTTAAAGAAAAATTGCCCTGCTTATACAGCTTCTTGATTATGCACCGCCGAACCAATCACAGAAGAGCGCCCGACTGTCCCCACTCGAAGGGCTGACGCTGTAGTATTCATCACTTTTTCGCACTCCGTGTAATCGTAACCGAATCGGTCGTCTGCAATCGACCGAAAATGCCCACGTGATTCTCGAATCCATGTCATCGGATCGAGAAGCACGGATCCGAGAATTCCCTGATAACGGATCGCCCGAGACGATTCGTATCACCTAATGTTATAAAAGTTGTGCGTGTTACTTGATTGTTGCGTACCATCTAACGATGTTACATTGTCGAGTGGTACGTACCAGTCTTCATTTTCATACCGTTGATAAAACGTTTAGCATGCAGCTTTTGCGGCGTTATTGCCAAAATTATACTCGTATAAAAAAATTACACGAATATCGGCCGAATTCATATCCTTACGAAATTCAAGACAAGCAACGAAATGGAAGACTTTTGAGAAAATCCTCTTTGCCGAAGTGTGACTCTGGCAATGGGCGGTACGACTATAAAGAAGATTATGGCAAAAACAAAAGCATAACGAAAACAGGGAGACAAACGTTCACGCGTAGAAAAGAAACTCCGACATTTCATATGCACGAACGAAATGAACTTCTTTTCGCTCGTGAGTCAGCACGAGTACTACGTAACGAGGAGATCTTAGACGATGATTCAGTGATAAAACTTAAATTAAGAAATTTACGCGGAGGATACTCACAATTTGCGTCTCGTTGGAGGGGCGCATGGGCTCGTCGAACACGTCCTCGTGACCATCGATCACCATCGGATCGTCCTCGACCTCGATCTCCTCGACCTTGATTTGATCCTCGATCGGATCGATCGACGACTGCTTCGGTAGGAAGGGTATCAAAGGCGGCTCCTTTATGTACTCGGTGGTGTGCACCCTCGTCTCTATGTGACATCGTTGCATTCTCGTGTCGACCCTCGCGTATATATTTCGATTGTTCTCCTGGTTCCTCTGGTCGCCCGAGAGTCCACGTATCTCTAGATCGGTCGCGGTCTTTATGAGAGAAGGCAGGTGCTCCTCGGCGACGTCGATCGATCCGCGATACATGAAATCCACGAGACACTCCATCTCTTCTATGGCGACGCCTGTAACGACAACGTCGCGGTTACTTTTCGACCTGACCACGACGTTTCGTGGCCGGCTTCGTTCGAGATATTTTGATTAAGAAAACGCTCGGTCTTCGTAACGAACGTGCCTGGAGAAACTTGTAAGTTTCTTAGCTCGTAAACCACTTCCAAGAGAAATAACATATTCTCCCTTTATTTTAAGGAAAATCGCAAAATTTCCTTTATTTTCGATACACGAACTTGTCCGTGTTCTTCGATATAGCTTTGAAAGGAAACGGATGGAAGGGTTTGAACAAAAAATGGGTAGAAAACTACACATACTACTTCGTGTGTCAAAACAAGTGTACATGAGAATTAAAGTTTTTTCTCATCGATCTTATTTTAAGGAAACAATGAACATTCGGAAGAATATTGTCGATTTTACACGTTACGTTATTACGGGATATCGCGGAGCAAACAGTCGCACTGAATAAACGTTTCGTAAAACGTGGCTTCGTCCAGAAAGAATGTTAACGACGTACATAATTTCATTCTAGCGCTCTTGGTATCACTTATACGTCACACTTTTATAATTTTAAATACGACATGCGCAAGGCTCGTGCATTTAAATGTATTTCCATGGTATACACCAGTATTTGCATTGTATCCGTTTATAAACGTATTTGGTCGCGAAGTAAGAAAAAAACAAAAGGTACGCGAAAATAAAAGAAATATTGTATTTTTAAAAGTCTCATGAACTACAATTATCTGCACGTACCCAATGCATGCACGGCACATTTCTTATTATCTTCGTTGCACAATCGGTGAATCTTAATTACAAATAAGTCCGATATAACGATGAATTTACATTACGCAACGGCCCTTCGTAGACGATTTTAACGCGTTTTCGTAAATCGAACGCATAAATTTAACGACAAATGTCAAGAGAGAGAGGATGTCGCTTATCGAAGTTCAACTCAAACATAAAATTAACCCGATATTTTTTCTTTGTGCCATATGATAAACAGGATAAACACGCGGAATGACTTGAAAAATACGCGAGATTTGCATTATTCGCGTTAATATACCGCGCGGTACCTTTCAATATGAGTATCGGCTGTTCGCCATAGTGTTCCTTAAAGACTCTTTCGAAGTAAGGGCTGCACGCTGCCAGAACTAGCCTGTGCGCTCGTAGCATGCCGCCCTGGCAGGCCAGGGTCGTGTCCGTGAGGGAGCCGCTCTTATATAATCCTTCGAACAGTCCTGACAGGTTGGCCAGATGATTGTTCCAAGTAAGATTGAACGTCTTTTCACCCATTATTGTATTCTATTTTAATATCTGAAATTCGAAAAAACAAAGTTAACGACGTAGTATTAAAGGTTTCGATGTTTGTACATCACGCTTTGTCACGAAACGACATCGCAATACGATTTCCTTTTTTATTCGTTGATACACAAACAAGTGACTCCGCGTCGTAGAGTATCATTACGGGACTCTGCCGTGCTTCACTGTCACTTCCGATTACTTTTGAATTTTACATCAGCGTAGATTAATCGCTATCGATACACGATTGCGAATAAAATTACGCAATTTTTATCACTGTCCAAATATTGTAGGAACGTATGAATAATTTTCTATCTACATGTACATTGGAACGGTAATAGTTAACTTGCTGTCGTGACGTAACAATTCTCCTACTTGCTTAACAATAACGTTATAAACGTTACGTAACGTTAAATGTTAAAAAAGAGCAAAGGAGAGAGAGAGAGAGAGAGAGAGAGAAATTTTGCGCACACACAAATGCGATATAATAACATTTCCATGGATAATCCATAATCGCCGCATCATAATTGAAGCGAGACGAGTCATATCGAAGATAACTTGGCAGCGCATTAATTGGCACACTGCATACGAATTATAGTGTCGGAATATACCTTCGCGAAACACTCGAAGTCGTATCTTGTAATTATCGATGCGTCGCAATACCTCGTTACCAATACACGTGGCAACGGTCATGGAAATGACGGTGAGGTGGCATTTTGATATTGCCACGAGTCATCGCGGATTTCCATTCACGTACGTATTTACGTACGCGTGCACACATATATGTACGATATGTATCGTACGTTTGTACCGCGATTCGCGAGATCGGAGTTTACTTCGAAACCGAAAAATCGAAGAATCGAAATCGTTCGTACCGGAGGATTTGCGTCGGTACGAAATTCATCATAGGCTTCGATGAGATCACGGATAATAATCGATTTCAATGCGCTCTTACTCGAAAAGCAATTATGCCGTTGAAAGTGACGTCCTTTGCCATTTTTTTTCGTTCACCCGTTAATAAATGTGATCGTTAAATCAGACTCTTAACGACAGTTCATAGGAAACTGATAAGTATTGTCCGATAAAGGTAATAAAATATAAAATGCATTCGCGAAGCAAATTATTCGCTGCCATATAAGATTATTGAATTATAATGTCAGTCGCCAAAATTCGATTTACGATCGACGAACGCTACGATTCCTTTGTAAAATATCGCGTCCCTCGTACAACGAAAACTCCGAGCTACGAATGACGCAGTATTGAGTTGACGCAGCAATGTTATTCAATCAATTATATTATGCGCTCGATTTCGTTCAAAGGTTTGGTTAATTTATAATTCGTTACTTCGCACAGCGCGCGTCTTCTCTTATCCGTGTATAAAATTGCAAATTATTTACCTTTCGTGCGCGTAGGTACGCCCGGTTTTGCGCGATAACACGGTAATTTCCCCGGGGGTACGGGGCACTGTTCCCTCTTACGCGAACGAGAATCGGAATTACTCGAAAGATACCGAGCTTGGCCGAGTCGAATCGGAGTAGGATTTCCCCGTTACGATCGAGCCGGACGACCCGTACTCGACGCTAATCGTCATAAATTACTCTAATTATATTTAATACAGCGATAGTGCACGTTTTAATGAGAATAATGCGCAAGGTTGTAACGAAAATTCGGTTAAGATCGTTTATCGTTAAGAGAGCGCAACGACGGCTGGGTCGATCGCGCCACGTTCGGATGTCACAACGTCTACAAATCTTTTCTTTCGAGTCTCCTTGGAAGGATTACACGAGCAAGAGACTCGTCAGCGAAGACAGTCGTTTCTCAGTCATATTTCGTTAGATAAATTTAATGTATTTATTACCTGTTCTTCTATAGATTATAATTGCGCATATTTGAATAATGCATGACGCATTATTGTGTAGTTTTTTCTGGTACTGGTTTAAACCTGTCG
>JAITYT010000204.1:132722-146867 GCA_025433975.1 Liostenogaster flavolineata | reverse complement strand
ATTATTATTATTATTATTATTAATGTTATTATTTTATCGTTGTATTCGAAGAAGACGCGAAGGAACGATCGAGAAACGAAGAACGATTTAGAGAGATTTCCTTTTCTTTCTCTCCGTTCGCTTTTCTTTCGACGAACCGCGATTAAAAGTACGTAGAGCGCGTGGTTGCGGCAACGTTACGACGTAACGTTAAGAAATCCATCGTCGTCCTCGCCAGACATACGCGTTCAGGAATATCAAGTGCAGGCTAAAATCGGCGTCATGTCGGCCGATGATACGCGGCGTTGACGTTACGTGCTTAAGCGCAACACTACCGTACGTATATATATATATATATTTTAATCTAAAGCCATTTCGTTGAATCGCAGATAACGTACGCGTCGCGTTCGCCCGTCGACTTTGTACGTTCGCGCTTTCGAGAGCCGTTTTACGAAATAAAAAATATTTGTCGCGTTATCGCGCGGCGATTGATGTCGTCTTATCGTTGTCCTTTACGAGGAGAAAGTGACGTTCTTCGACCAGACGGAAAATTTGTTCGCGAGTGGCGATACGAACGCATCACCGGGACGGGGGAACATCGATAAGCACCTACGCGGATTCAACTCCAACGACGTTATTTCCGAAATTTAACTCTTCCAGTGCCGTACAGAATCGACTAATTTCACCCAAAAATTCCAAGGCTATTTTACAGAGAAAAACCTTACGAAAAATGTCTTTAAAAGTGTACACAAAATGTACATTTTATTTACATTTACGTAGAAATTACAATTTCGTAAAAAGCCTTTTAACCAAAATTTTCCGTACATACGTATATACCGTTCTTTGTATCTCGTGCAATTTCTCAGATAATTCGACGAATTTTTGATGGGCAGTTCGAATCGGCGAGATGCCGCCTTTCGTAATTAGGATCTTCCGAAAATTGCGCGATATCAGGCGGAACTACGCGCGACACGACGCATTCGCGTACACGGGCGTGACGGTACGAGCGAACGGCGTTATTACGTAGCGAATATCGCGCGATTCGGAAAGCGCGCCTGGCGCAGGAGGCCTTGGAACATGAAACTGGTCGACGGAAGAGTGTGTCGCAATACGATGAGCGAAGAAGACTGCAACGGCGGCCACTGACGTAATCGCGCACGTATACGCGCGTATTTACGAACGTAGCGACCGAGGGAAACGTTGACACACGCACGCACGGACGAGCGTTCGCACGTGCGATCGCGAGAGCTGACCCACCGATGAACGCGCAACCAAGTCCTCCTTGGACCTCGCGTACGTAGGCGAGTACGTGATCTCGCGGGACCGCGAGTCCCGGCGCGATGCATCGTCATACCGAAAAGAAATACGGTGAATCGATTCGCCAGGTTCGCCAGGAGCTAAAACCATCGTCGTCGTCGAATCTCCGCGAAGACGCAACGTTCTTTCGAAGGTAAAAATTGTCTCTGAATTATCGAGTGGAGTACGGAGACCCAAGAAATACATTTTTGAAAATAATTCTCTCAGTTTTGTTCCTTGCAATAATTTAAACTTTTAGATTTAATTAAACTTTTCAAAGATATGTAGAATTGAAAATCTGCAACAAATTTGTATTCCAATGAAATAAAATGAAGTATTTTACTTTTTTTGGAATATAAACCATTTTTACATTGGTTTCTTTGCCGGGTAGTAAATATTGTTACTAGAAATCGATTTTAAAAGTCCGAGTCCTTTCGGACCCGGGTCCGTACTCGGCGTGAAGCCAATGCGCTCCGTACTCGGAGTGTTAAAGCTAGCCTAATCAAATAATTCGTTGGAAAAGATCGTTGTCTCCCGGTACGATGCTTGTTAACGTTCGATAAACGTGGTAATTTGCGCGACGCGTAGATACGCCCGTGATAGAGAAATTGATTATCGCGTTCGAGGTGACCGGGCGACCGATTCGGGGGCAGCCAGCGAATATCGATTCGTTATTTTTAGGGGCAGTCCATCTGCGAACCCCACCTATGTACGTGCCTTCCATGGTCGAAAATGTATTGTTCCTTCGTTGCTGTACGACTGCGTTGCCGTATTTATGCGCGTAATTCACGATGGAAGGTCTTTGGGTGTAAATAGTGAAACGACGCGGTGGAAGAGGAGGATGGAGAGAGGCGGGGAAAGGGGAAGCAACAAAAATACGCAGATATTAAATAAAAAGCAGTTTTTATTGTTTCATGAACATCTTTCAGATACTCGTGACTTCATCAATGATCAACATAGGGCAATGTCGTTGAACGACATTAATTCCGTGCCAATGCTTTACACGAATAAACGATGTATGTTTACGTAACTATTACGAGAAGAGAGGGAAGAGGAGCGAGGGACGTACGCGTTGCTCCAATCACATACTCTAATCGAAGTTTTTTTTTTTTTGACTTAACACTTTACGAATAATAAAACGAATCGAGACAGTACCCTTCGTAATCTTGACAAGATAAAAGTCGAAGATCAATACCTTAACTGATACGGCCGATACACGTGTGGCCCGTGCGCGCGCGTAAACATCTGTAAAGGTCGTACATCGGTTCGAAAAGAATCGAATTAATTTTTCGAACGATTACGAGTAATAAAGGCAAAAATATTTAAATATTTAAATAATCGTCGATCTCATTCCATATCTTACGATCACCGTCACGGTAACGGCGTTTTTAATTGGTCTGCTTTATCGATTCTCATGAAATATAATATATCGTGAGTCGATGTGCGTTAAGAATGTCGCGATGATATGATCACATCTATTGTGCTATATAAATTACACGTCGCTTACATCACCGTCTACTTGTCAGTATATAAATCATATTAATGCCATTTATGAATAGTCGACGCGTTTTACGCGAAAAATCTTGCGGTGTTTTAATCACGATTACGAAAGTGTAGAAAAATATTGATTCTTCGTATGACTCCCAACCAGGTCGATGCGTAACGTCTGATTTCACCTTCATTCAATTATTATAAATATATCTCAAGTCCACGTATATAAGCCATTGGAAAATTTAAGACTCTCTATGACCTCGATTTTTGCAGGATCCGGGTTACAAAAGTGTCGCAACAAATTACTGCTAAATCCACAATCGCTAAGATTTTCTTGACCAAATACACTTTGTGGTACTTTCGTAGTATCCTTGTTCCCCGTTGGTTCTAATGCAAATAAAATTGGTAGATTTTTACACGATTCGATAAAAATACAGGAACAAAGATATTATAATACGATTACCTAGTCCTTGTTTTGCAAGAGAAAACGAAGATGTCGCGTTTAATTGGGCGCAGCTTACCGAATACTGTTCTAATTGACTAGATTTCATCATATCGCAAATAGAAGGTAATGTATGAGGTAGAAGTGGACCTTTGAGCTCTATGGAATAAAATTTGTCCTTATCGACTCGAACGATACTGTCTCTGACCTGTGTCGGAAGAAAATTAAGACGTTAATACGTTGATACGTACGCATTGAAATTTCATAAAATTATGTAAAAGATGTTACGATCTATAATACCTTAACTGGTTTTAAGGTAGCACCGTGGAAAGCTACCGGTGCTAAAAGTGTCGGAGGAATACCAGCTAACGCGCCGGTCATCGTTGTAACTGATTTACAGTTAATCAAAAAGTTAAATATAGCTTGAGCTTCTACGCCTTTTACAAAAATTAGCGATTGCTTCATATTATCTATTTCGCTCTCCTTTCCTAAATTCATTCTCGTCTGTGCGATGGAATAGGAACAATAAATAAAAGAAAGATATATATTTAAGATTCGTATAATCTTTTTGACATACTTGAGAGTTAGTGATTTTACGAATTTCAGAGTTTTCTACTCCAAGGCTTTGTAACCACTTATCTTGAGCTTCGTCTTCTTCGTCGTCAGGATTATTATCTTCTTCTTGCATGTCAAGCGTTGTGGAGTTTGAAGCGCACGAATCGAAAGTTTCGCATCCGGAATCTATTGGATCCGAGCGTCGCTTTTGTTCTTTTCTTAGCGGCATACTGTATTCTATTTCTATAACGTATAATCGTGCTTTAAATGCTTTAAAATTATGGAAATTAAAATCGTACCTTCTTGTTTTAAAGATTGTCTGAAGCCACGCGTCGTAGGGGTTAAAAGTACATGAATTTCGGATAATCCGCAGATTCCAGCAGCGCGAAATAACGCCGTAAAAGTATTCGCGCACACATAAAAATAAGGACACTGTCGTGCACGTAGTAAGTGAAAAAGTGATCTAAAACTATCGCTCCATTCTCTATATAGTGCATCTTTGATCACTTGGTTATTCGCAATTGCACAATTACTTGCTAAGTTTGCGCTTACTTTACCGGCAGAACGGGGAAATAATTCTAGCCATGGTAAAGATGGATGCTGCCATACTAGGGAGCATTGATGAAATCTAAATGGAATAAATACGAATCGATATAATTATGAATAACGGAATAATTACAAAATATTTATAAATGAGATTTATAAACTAACCTTGCATTTGGACTAGTATCTAACGTTGTATCTGTTTCTCTGATGTCTAGGCACCTTACAAAACCTGTCGTACCAGAAGCTTCCTCGCTTGTCTTTAACTTTCCATTCCATGGGAAAGGTTTCGGAGACATAAATCTCATTTTAGATTTTAAAGTCCAATCAATGGGGATATACATTTCACCTTTCGGTACTTCTAATTCCGAAGCTATAGTTCCGTTCTCTAACTTTGCCAATACGCTAGTGAACGTCAAAGAACTATTAAGAGAAGTATTCGTCGATGTCGTTGCTTCCGATACTTTAATATTTAATAATTCGAATAGAGTATTATCATTACTGGCTTCTAATTCGGGTTGCGTTATTTCTTTCATTCTTTTATTTGTTTCGTCCTTTGCAAATGGATTTTTTCGCTTTTGTGACAGTTTCTGATCGGACGCGTCGTTGAACTTGTCGCTGGAATTATTTCCAGAAGGTTGGACATTTGGTGCTCTATGCATACGTGCCTGTAGAGCACGTTTTTTCAGTTTAAGTCGATAGAGCTGCATCACTTGATCCGGACGTTTCCATTCCACAGCGGTAGATTTCTGTGGATCCTCCATTGGCAGATTCAGGGTAGAGTTGGTCATGCTGCTATGCGGAACAATAGAACACGTTACTACGCTCTGTAATACGTAATGCTTACACTACGATACGTTATAGTATCTTATCACTACTTCATTATTATACCAATGTGTATCGCAAATTTGCACGATCGATGTGTCATTGGATTCGTAGCGAATGTAAAGTAAGACGTTTAGATTAGGATAACTCTAAAACGTAACCCTAAAACGTTCTGATCTTCTGTACTTGAAATAATAGGGAAAAGCTAATTTAGTTCCATTTATTACGTACCGCTCGTTTAAAATCTCTCGATCAAATGGTAATTTTTGTGAAGTTATGATTTAAAATCGGATGTCACTACCTATCACATCCGTTAAAATAAACAATGGACTACCGAACAGCTGATTCGACCTACGATTTCTCGTACTACGATCTCCTGTGAGATAACAACCGTGAATAGATCGCGTTGTGGGAATTTGCCGCTACGTGGCGCTCACGTTTAGATTTTTTGTTTCCCTTCGCGTCAGCGGAGCGGCGCTAGTATTCCCGAGTTACCGAGGTATTGCGTGCCTCAGTGGCAGCGTAGTCACCTCTAGGTGGCACTCGCATCGACGTTAGTATAAGCAGCGGCCGCCAGGCGGATTAGTCAATAAATAGCTAGCGAGCATGCGCGCGCTCTCACTCGTCTCGACGAAGCCAAGTAGTCGCTGTTTGTATTGCATGGCGCTAGTAACTTTCACTAGGCCACGTGGCGAGATGAAAAACGAAATATACTTGAATACGCAACGCCGATTCATTTGTGTACATTCTTAAAACCACGAACTTTCCCAAACTGAGTTATTGTTTCTGTATCGAGTTTACTTTTTTTGTTCGTCCTAATCGCAATCCTAGCGTATATATACTCGGTTCTCAGCGATTGGCTAAGATATTTGTTTCGGTAAACCATGTGGTCGTAGTTTACATAGATCGAAGCCACGTGGTTCCTATTTACGACAGCGTACGACGGTGAATCATACAACGGCATACAGCGCCGATTCATTTCAAAGAATTTCGATTAAATTTATAAATGTTTGGCAAAATGTTTTAATTTAATTCGTTAAATTTATTACTTTGAAACTATTACTTTTTGTTGTGAAAGGATTCGCATGTTTCTAGGTAGGTGGCAGAAAGTTTAAGAAAATAAGGTAATATAATAGGTCCTCCGGATGGTTATTTTCGATATAAATTATATCGTAATTAATTTGAATAATTTTTAGTAATCGAAATCGCTAAATATTGTTTTGTTTTTTTGATGTGCTGATTCCACTCATCGCATTTAAAATTTAAATAATGTGACCTGCAAGTGAATCTAATATTTAAATGAGAATGCAATGTAATAAATCTGCTTGTAGAATGTATTTCGTATATTACTAAATATGTGCAGGGCATAAAAATTATATATTATATATTATGCGTTGAAAACAATTACGGGTTGCATCACGATCTAGACAAAAAAATTATCAGTGATTGTCAATGAATTTTTCATTCCTTATTAAACGATCCGTATCAAAGTATTAATGTACACTATTTGCACGTGAAGAAGGACGGCAATTTGTTCATATTTTAATAGTATCGTTTTCATAGATGTATTTAAAATTAAAATAGTAAAATTCTTTTTTACTCTTTAATAGCAAAGGTTTCGTGTCCATGTTTCTCAGGACTACAAGGATAACAGCTTTATCAGTGAGATTGCGTTTGAACCAACACGACCATTCTGGGAACGGGCGACATCTCGCCTTCCTCGTAAAACGTGTTAACGCTTTCGTAACATCGGTATACGAAGTTGGATGAGCCCAGTCGATCGTTCGTGAATAATCGCGAGATAACGTTAATCGATTACAGACACTACACCTGCTTACCTTCAAGTCGATACTCGTAAATTCCGACGGTCGACGATGCATATGCAGTTTTAGGCGTCCGGAGTGTACTTTTTTCCAGGAAGGAATGTCACGGCTGAATTTTTTCTTTCGCGCTTCGTATCTTTTCTATTCGTATCTCGTGCTCTCTAGTTTTACTTTTGCGAATCTGAGCTTCGTGGCAATCATACGCGCGAGTCAATCGTTACCGTTACGAATACCGTTACGTGGGATGATAATTGTAACAGATCATAAAACGTGTTCAATCGTTTATTTTTATTTTTAAACATCGATTTCCGGTAACGTCTAAAACGTTCGCTGTACTTATACTGATGACAAAATGATCGTTGATTATTATCGACGAATTCGTTTAAGCAATATTAGGAAGGACTAAGCGTATGCACAATCCCATTTGGCGGCAAGTTTTTCACTTTTAGCAGGATGCATCGCGTCGTTGATCGATGCCAGCCGATTCGCGACCGTGGCTCGTGTCTCTTCTTCTACGTCGACGCAAGTACATTTACAACATTCATTGTGACCTAAAGATTTTTTCGACACTCGGGAGTAGGAAAAAAGGTAGTAGGAAGAGCTGGAGGATTGCGGCCTCCCGTTATTATTATTATTATTATTATTTTTTCTTATTTTGCATATTTTCAATCTTCGCCTCTCATTCTCTCACACACGCACACTCACGCGCGCACACACACGCTACACATACTCGTTTTCTCTTCCTTTCTCTCATTTACTCTTTCGCCCTCTGCAGCTTTTTTTTTTAAATTTTTTCATACAAGCGTACACTCGAAACATATCTTGCTATATTTCTCTTTTATTCTCTTTCTCTCTTTCTCTTTCTCTCGCCTCTCGAATATTCGCACTTCGTCGCACTGGCTTCCACGCGCGTACAAGACCCCTGTCATCCTTTCATCCGCACGTCTTCTTCCGCACATTTTTTGGCACAAAATCATCCGGCACTCAGTAGCTTCGCAGTAACCAGGAGGGGATGCCTTCTTCACCGTGGCAACAATATCGGCACGAAGAGGATCATCGAAAGGATATGCGAGAATCTACTGCTGCGCCCTGATATTCCTGCTACGGCGTTGCTCGTACCGGAACTTTGGGCAGCCTCGGCTAAACCTGGAAAAGACGAAGAGAAGAGACGAATGAAAGAATAATTTCGAGGAAATCTCACGATAATTTTTTACGATATTTCTTTCCTTTTCTTTTAAATCGAACCACCTCCGATCCATACAGTCGTGTCGCATCTTCTTTCAAATCTTTTTTTAACGCAACATTTGATAATTTTTGACAAAGTTGATATAAACCACTCACCGCCGATGATGGAGACGTGATCTTTCCCGCGGGAGGCTCTGTCAAAACCGATCTCTGAAAAATAGGAAAAGAGATAACGTTACATAAATGCGACCGGTTAAACGTGCACGTTCATAAACTGCTTTTTGCTTTCACTTTTTTCACTTCCTTCCAACTCGGTTCGTTTTGATCGTTATACGTTTTTTTTTTTAGAGCGTCGAAGGAGAATACGCTGATTCGTTGAATCGCATGGTAACAAGATGAAGACTCGCGGTTATCCGTAGCGCGTCCTGACTTCCACGGACAAATTTACGAAAAGGTCTTAAGACAGTTGGGAAATTAATTTCGATCGATACACGTAACTTACGTACGATTTACGTTTCGTCTTTACTTTTATTGACTCTTACGTGGATAACGATCGATCGCTATGATTCACGTACGGCCATCCGTAGGCTTATCCACTTACGAGCGTCGAAATTCTACTCTTCGTTCGTGAACTCGAATGTACAAGCGCGTAGTAGCTTACCAAGCATTGGGTCATCCAATAACAGTACATTTCATAATTATTTTCTAACGCACTCTTCGAAACTTGTACCAAGAATAAGAAGAAGGTAGATTTACTGCCTGCTTTCACAGCGAGTCGATTCGAGTAGGTTATCGAGACTCTATCGAGACTTTTTGTTCACGCTATTGAAAAAAGCGCATTATTTATTGGACGAACCAATACGATCTTTCGCTTTCGTATTCATCCTAGTTGATAATCGCTCGAATTCGTAATGCGTACCGTATAATCTGAGCGTGCCATCAGCTTTACCGAGACTGTTGGTGGAGACGCATTTGTAGCTGCCCACATCCTGCTTGGTGAATCCTTTGATCGTGAGCGACATGGAAACTTTGTATCCTGATCGTTCCTCGCAAACGTTGTACTTGGGTCTGCATAATGGAACGTTATTACGTGCGCGTTTGTAATGAAGGTAAGATACTTCATAAAAATTCATAGTTTCGTCGGAATTTCATTAGTGAAGTGCCATCGAGGATGGCGTCATCGATCGACCGAAGATCGTTAATCGCTCGAAATTGACTTGGTTCGCGTAAAATACGCCCGATTGGACTGCGAAATTATTCGACGATAAGATATACGGGCCGATATCGGCAATGTAAACTACAGGCAATACGACGATAATGGCGCGTTTTCGCGAAATAACGTGCCCAATAACAATATCCTATTACGATGATATCAATATGAGGATATTACCCGCATTTCGATATTTTAATATTCCTTAACGTCGCGCAATGGTGTAATGAACTGATAATCGCCCTCGACGAGAATCGAAACATTAATGCAGCTACGGTGAATGCTCTTTCACGGATTCACGGAAACGTTTCGGACGCTAGCTTGTGCACGCGTTTATCTCGTCCAGTCGTATGGAGCACCGGCGTTATCGTCATCGTCGAGTTTTACACGGCGAATTTCAGTTTGTTCGTCCGATTGCAAGGAACATCTTGATAATTAAAAGTAACGTTCCCCACGTATTACCCGAACGGATATCGAAATTGACCCGTTCTTTTTCCCTCGATGTCAGGAAATTATTTATTTATCGAACCTTTCTCGCTTCCTTGAAAAGTTCGTCCGTCGTTAGAGCGTAAATCGATTTCAACGGGCAAAGGGATGAAACTTACCCCTCGAGCAGCATTTCGTCCTCCATCCCTTGGCGATTTCTTATCCAGTAATTGATTGTATTAGGAAATGCCTCGACGTTGCATTTGAGTTGCACGTTGGTATGCAACGGCGATCCCAAAAGCTGATTGGGTGCTATCACGACCGGTGCAACTGGCGAAATTAGAAAAATTAAGGCGATACCGCGCGCATTAGGCGCCTCCTCGATAACCTATCAACTCGAAATGACTCGATCAATCAAACGTATTCCCGGTACCTTGTAAAGCGAGCGCGTTTCCGCCCGATTCGCTTTTAATGCGGCAATTGCCGTTGTCGTTTTCGCGGCGGTCGCGACTTCGACGCGCCCGACCCGAGACAATAACGAAAAATGAGTGGAAAGCGACTCCCGAATGCGGACGGAACGTCATTAAAGTTGAAGTATCCACTTCGTTTATAACGCGACAACTCGTTTCCGTTGCGCTCTCTTGTCATTTCGCATCACGGAGAATTAACGCTCCACCCATCGAAAAGCGTCGTTCTAGTACAATTTCGCGCTCGCCACACTCCAATGAATTATCGCGATCGCCACGAGGCGGGTGGCCGGAGTGGGGAGAACGAGTACGGCTATGCTCCGCTTCATTATGCTCGAATCGTTGTACGCGAATCGCACCATTGAAAACGTTTTACGCGCGCTACCCGGAAAGAAGAAAAAAAAGAGGGACGACGAGAAATTCGACGAATTCGAGGCCTCGTCGTAGCTATCTCGCTATGGAACTCATCGTGAACGTTCAACGTAACGAGACGAAAGAACGCGGCGAATAGGCGGTATGTACCACCGGTGGTACACGTTGTTTATCGACCCTTTCAGTGCCACGCAGAATTGCCTAATTTCATGCGAAAATTGTCGGTCTATTTTACAGAGAAATGTAGACGTTTTTACGATTATTCTATGATAAATTACGAATCATTTAATTTTTATTTACGTTTATAGCTTTCGAAAGAAGAGTCGCTCAATAATCAGAGATTAAATTCAATCGATCCAACAAATAATACTATATACCTCACTTAACATCAGAGATTAATTCCATTAGAACTTTCTACGTACAACTGAAGAACTCGACGACGTAATTGCGATCATGGCAGGGATATCGGCTCGATAGAGAAACGTACGATTTAGGACCTCGTCGTGAACGTGTTAAATCCTAGTCGGTCGATGGTGGCTCGCATTTCTTTAGCGATCTTTGCGACGTACCCGTATGCTTCTCCTATCGTTGTCATCGTCACGGTTCAATCGTGGACGAAAGTAGCTCGTATAATGGAACGGAGACGCGCGAAAAGCCTGGGCTCGTGGTTAATCGCGCCAAAGGTTCCACGGAGAAAAGTTGTTTTACGTGGACAAATGCTACGTGGCTTTGGAATTTTCTACGCGTCGAGCATAATTTGTCGTTTTGCCGCGGCAACGTTTCCCTTTGTATTCGAATCCGTGTTTGTGCGTTGACTAATGTCGGAAAAAGAAAAAGAAAGATAAAACGAAAGAAGAAATTACACGATTGTTTAGTCAAAAACAAACGCTTTAATTGCAATTATTTCAACGGAATGAAAATCATCGGAGATAACGAGTTGCCGAGTAGAAGGAAATTACATCGTCGCATTTAGATTTCGCTTTTTATCTTCTCGTAAAGTTCCTTTAGTAATTCGTTGTATTTTTGTCCTTTGTCGTCCGCCAATTCCACGACGAACGACTTAATTGAGCGTGCATTATATACGCCCGCTATCTCGTTTCGTTGCAACTTTCATCGCGTTAATTACAACCGGTAAAACTTAAAATCGACGCTTCTTAAATCGTGTCGCGGAACATAAAACTTAGCCAACCGGACGGAGTGCAGATCGGTCCAGGAAATATCCTATTTTACGTGGATTTGTAACGCGTTGCTTTAAAATGTCGTCGTTCCCTTTCCTTATTCAAGTAATCTCGAACCATATATATCTCTGACATTTCCATAGAACACAGTTTATAACAAAATTATGTAGTTTGAACTATTGCCGATAAAAAGAGTCATCATACCTCCTGATTCGAAGTGAACGATGTTTCGTAAGATGGAAAAAAGTAAAGACAAACGAGAAAAAACAATGGTTTAACGTAGGATAGTTGTCGCTAAATATTATTTAATCCTTCAAAATTATTTTGATATTCTCTTTTGGTATTTCGCGCGAAGTTCGTCGAGTGTTGGAACGACAACCGTGAAGAGCGTAGTCTCGCGTCGATTTCCTTTTCATTCGTTCTGTCGTAGCAAGATGGACGATCGTACGTGCTGCGCGTACCCAGGGGTGCGATAAAACCGATAAAATGAATTTCATAAAATTATCGTAGGATTTTCGTCGGGTAGACGCATGGACATTAAGAGCCACGGCGTAAATCTTTGGCCTGGTTGCGACGCAAAATATTTTTAACGTCGATCCATTTTTAGTGTCCGCCGTATATTCAACGGGGATTTGCCGTAAATACGATATCGATCTTGGCGTTAACGCGATAAAAAAAGGTATGGCGAGTCCGGCGATAACGGTCGAACGATTTCTTTACCGCCCGCCCAATCATAAATTTTACGAGCATCGCGAGCCAAGGCGTAAGAAATTTCAAGCGCTTGCGAATTGTACTTACCGCCGCGTCGGTGACGACGGCAATGCGAAACAAATCGAGCGAACGTTTAATTCCTTCCAGTACTTACCAACGGCTATATATCCTTTCACGTCGCATTCGACTGACAAAAAAAATCTCTTTCTTTGTAAAAGATTTACTCTCGTTATTCTTCGAGTGCAGCGAGTTTGGATTTGACTTTGATCGCGTCACTGAGCGGAAATATAACCGAATCGTCTAACTCAATGACGCTTTAACGAAATCGTGAAATATTTAGTTATCGTTTCTCGAAATTCATCCCGCGAGAGGCGGAAATCGACGACATGCTCGAAATAGTCAATTGTAAAGGTAAGAGATCCCCGACAAAGTCACTTTGATCTCGGTTAAGATTGTTATATGCAAGTAAAAATTACGAATTGTTTCGCAGAAACGTCAAAAATCGTTGGCTTTTGTACCATAATAAGATATAAATATATTAATCGAGGAATGCAGAAGCTGCTACAATTTTTTCAAGATTCGAACTTACTCGCGAACTATTTTAAACGATGAAAAAATTTTTGTGAAATTCGCACTATCGTTTCGAACGAAATATCGTTTACGCGTAAAATTATGAAATCAAAGCCGAAAAAGAAATACGTTCGTTAAACCCACGGAATACGCGATAATATCGACCTGTCGCCTGAAATAACTTAACTTTATAAACCTTAAAAAATAGTCGCGATTAAACGACAAAGAAATCGGTGCACGCGCAAAAGAAATATCGTTTACACGTAACATTATAAAATCAAAGTCAAAAAAGAAATACGTTCGTTAAATCCACGGAACGAGTATGAAACACGGAATGCGCGATAATATCGATTTGTTGTTCGAAATAATTTAACCGTACAAACTTCAAAAACAAAAAGAAAAAAATCACAAAATCGTTAGACCAAACTCGTTCGCGGTAGAGGGTTAAACGCCGCGTTATTAAACATTATTAGACTCGGCCGAAAGGAGAGACGAAAATTACGAGGCATCAAAGCGATGGGAGAATCGCGTCTACGGTCAACGTCTCCGAGATCACGTGACGACGTCACTGCAGTGACCGTACGTAGTACGGTGGTTACGTCAGAGCGTCGCGACGAGGACGACGGCGCTTTGTCGCGGTACCGGAGCCTTTCTGCGCGTCGTCGGTAGAGACAATCAGGTGGAATTAGAAGGGAGAGAGAAACGACGGAGCTTACAATTCACGGCAAGTGTCACTCTCTTGCTAACGGCCGGCGGCACGTCGTTGCTGGCGATGCAGAGATACGGCCCCATTTGTCGCCTCTCGACACGATGGAATTGCAGGAGAGAGCCGTTGTAGGTCTCGAGCTTCTCGAAAGTGTTCCCACCTGCGCACCAACAGAAAGCGTATCTTTAAGGGCGCGCCTAGCGCGCATGATCCTACCTACCTTCGAAATCCGCTGACTTACGACGCGAGATCTATTAGTTTAGTGCATATGAAATGTCGGATTTTCATTAGACGTGTCTTTTTCGTTACGATTTTATTTTTCTTATAGCTTCGTTTATAATCGTACTATCGATTGCCAGAGTCACT
>JAITYT010000204.1:106174-129671 GCA_025433975.1 Liostenogaster flavolineata | reverse complement strand
GCGCGCGCGCGCGGCCAGCCAATGAATAACAACGAGACATTTCGTTCTCATTTCTACCGTCCTAATTGCTTTTTGCATACGTACGCCGGAAATATTATCCGTGAGAATTTTGCTTACTTTATTTCGATTGACATCGATGCGAACCGTTCGAAACGCTTTTGCGAAATCTTTCCCGGTGATCACGGCATCAACACGGTACACGATCTATTTCGAGATAGGTAGTAGTAGTATCTCGTTCAATTACGTTCCTCCCACGTACGAGCGGTGGACAACTCTAATTAGCATTTATTGCGACGAAGTTATGCGCTTCCATCGGTAACTACGGTCGCGCGTTCGTTTAACGTAAAAACGTTTCGTTCGATTGTTTAATTCCTGATACGGGACGACGGACGAATCTTTCGAACGTAGCGAACCAATTAGAAGGCTTAGGAAAAAATAATTGTGTGTATAAAAATACACAATTTGGATGAAATGAAAAATTTCATTTCCTTACCTAAGTAAGTTATTAGCTAAGTAATTTGACTGTAAGCGTAATTAGAATATAAGTCGTTAGATAAGTAACGATTAATTTACGATACGTAAGTGGTTAAAATTAATGCTATGGTTTATTTGGGTATTTCTTTTCGAAGTTTGAAATCCGTCGAATTGACAGGTCCCGTAAACCTAGTGTCGATATTTTCGGTCGAATTTCGTTTTCATCGAAATTCCCGTTTAATCGCGTTAGAGTGTTTTTTTTCCTCCCACTCGATGACGATTTTCCGATTTTCACGGCGTCGTAAGCGTCTCGAGAGATCGTCGGAACGTGATTCGACGAGTAGATCGCTCGAGTGTACCGTGAACGAGAGACAGCACGGAACCTCGAAGGGTCATACAGTATCGCGTATTACGTCGAAGAAGGGCGTTAATTGCACCGATATTCCATGTGCACTGTTCGCGTCGATACGCGATTACGTAGTTCGTCCTCTCGAAATATAGCATCGACGTTAAACCAATACTTGGCAAAGCTGTTACTAGAAAAGGATTTGCCGTTATGGCAATGGATTACGCGATAGCCCGCCTTAAGATGCATGTACGCGCACTGGCGTACCACGTCGCATCTGCTCCTCCTTCGCTTTCGAGGACCTGGGCTTAATTACCCCATTAATACTGCTTGATATTTCGCCAACGTTAAGTGTTTCGACGCAAACCGGAAAGTATCTGAATATTGGAGGAGCAGTAGTAGTGGAACGTGTGGGACGAACGCGTCGATTCGATCTTACAGACGAGATGCTTATACGCATTAATTTCTACTTTCTCTCTTTCTTCTTTCGATTGTTTAACGACGTTTTAATTCTTCGCAACTTCAAATTGTCCAAATTTGTCGTTATTCGTATTGTCGAACTCGTCGATTTTTTTCTAAAGAGATAAGTGGATCGATTTAAAAAAGACAACGTTTTTATTTCCAACGTAACTTTTTCAATTATTTTAGCCCGATTGACGTAATTTATCAGTTATATTTTGTCTTCGAGGATAATTTATTCTGCTTATCGATCGTGTTTATTAAAATGGTTTTTGGAATCTCCTTCGCACGGTTTCTAAAATATCGATAAATTTTCTTTCGGTAAATTTCGCACGGTTTACGTTTTTGTAGTAAGAATAAATCGCTTGTCGAAGCATCCACACTCTTTTGCGACAAGCTGTATATTCGTAGGTTAAAAAATGTCTCATCGTTCGCATTTACCGACAAAGGATCATATCGAATTCCAATGATAAAAATCGTGAACTATTACATCGAGAAATATGAATGCGATGAAAAATACTACAAAATGGTTACAAAAAAGAAATAACCCGAAAATGTATTCTCGTTGTACGTATAATAGTTGTTCGAAAAAGAAAGTTTCGTCATCCACATTGAGCATAAAAGCGTATTTTACGAAACGAAACTGAAAAAATACTGCTGACAGAGACACAGTGAGCTACCGAGCAAAAGACACACACACACACACGCGCGCACACGCACAGAGAGAGAGAGAGAGAGAGAGAGAGAATATAAACGTAACGTACAAATATACGACGTTTACACTCAGATACGCGGCACAGTTCGTGACTTCGTATTGCGTGTCGTTCGCGAGGCACCCAAGGATGTAAATTAACAGCATCAAACGGTTTTTCTCTCGAGCGTAAACGAGCTTCCGTTGGCATTTCCACATAAACGTTAACCTATGTAAAGTGACACGACGAAGGAAGGAAGTAAAGAAAACGCAGCACCGTTCGTGTGCTACGGATCGTACGGTTAAAGCCGATTTCCAATGCTTTGCTCCTGAACCGTTCGTGAACACGTCGTTTGTTGGACGATCGATGATCCGAATAGACTTACCAATATTCAGAATCGTTATTTCCTAACTCATTAGCGCTCATCATTCTCAACCGAGGACAGATGGCTTTTATTTTATTTTTAAAATTTATGTTGATCTAAATCAACAATCGATATTCGACTTGGTAAACTAACCATCCCTTCAAAAACGGGTAGTATCGTTTGGTCTCTGTCACGAGTATTTATTTATTATTTATACCGTTTTTAGCAGTGAAATGTTTTTCTACCAGACTCTGCTGCTAATTTTTATTTTGTAGCAGTATGACTGTATCTAAGACAAGACTGATGCCATTTTTTGGCTACTACATATTGAAATACTGTAATGCTGCACTAGTGACTACCGAAATATTTTATTACGATTTGTGTTCTACTTTGAGAAGGTCGAGCACATCCGCGGTAAATGAACTATTTTTTACATTTTCAGGTTCCATTGTCACGGCGATTCAAAATAATTGGGTTGCTAGAAGGCAACTTTTCGAGAATTCAGAATTAATGGATTAAATTAAAAGGAGGAAGGAGCGCGTTCATGCACGCACGAGAGAGACAGACGAAGGTAGCCTCGTAGGAAGCCAATGAGCACGACGGCCTCTCGGTATTCCTTTGGCCCTTTGCACGTTGCTCCGTCCGAGTCTGTCTTGTACACGGGGATATTCTCAATGTTTATAGCGTGATTATGTACCGGCGGAGGTGGTCCTTATGAGAATGGGCTCCCCGTTCTCGCGTTTCCAGGATACCCTCGGCGTCGGCTGTCCCGAAGCGCGGCAGCTCAGGGTCGCGTTGTCGCCTTCGGAGACGGCCAGATCGGCGCTGGTGTCCTCCCCGTAAACGATGTCAGGCGGCACTGCGGCAAAGAACGAAAGCGATTAACCAACGAGCGGTCGAACCAAATTTTCTTTTTTGTTCCCTCGAGTCTTTACAATTTGTCTAATTGCAAGCGGAGACATTCGGTAAATTACGTTACGTAATTCGGTAGTTACGCGAAGAAATGTTGCCAAGGATTGCCAATAAGCGATCGAGTTATGTTTTTTCCTTTTTTTCTTTCCCCCTTGAGCCTGTAGAATTTATCCAACTGTGGACATTCGGTAAATTATTTTAGCGGTCTATTGGTAATAACACGTAGACATTCCTACCATAGACGAAATGTCGTCGAGGGTTGCCAAAGTTGCCAATAAGCAACCGAGTTATGTTTTCTTTTCTTTTTTTCTTCGGTAAATTATTTTAGCGGATTATTGGTACTAACACGTAGACATTCCTTCCATAGAAGAAATTCCTCGAGTTTTTACAGTTCGTCCAAGTGTGGAGGTTGGTAAATTATTTTAGAGGCCTAGACGTTTCTCCATTGAGTCAGGGTTTGCCAATGGACTACTGCGTTATCGAGAATGTATGGAAAACCTTACGAGTTAGAGAAGGTCGATCGCACGGGCGAATAAATAGACGCAGCTAAGCCGCAGCCGTAGCTGCTGGCAGATATGTGATACGTAGTATTGTAGCATCGTAATTCGTGTAACAGGAGTGGTTTTACACGACGTTAGGCAAACAAGTACGTCGACTTGTGTTGATCGACTCTTGTTGAACAAACAATTGACACCGATTGTGTGGTTCTTCGTATCGTCAAGAGCGAGGGGATGCGTTTCCCCGTTTTTTCCCTTCTCCTTCCGTTCCGTCTCTTTGCGCGACGAGTCTAAATATTTTCCCGCGGCGTTTAATTAACGCTCGGTACTCCGTTGATAAACGTACAACTTTTTCTCGATCCTTTTGCTACCAATCGAGCCATAATTTCGGTTACGCGACTATCGCTTGTAATCAACTGGAATCAAAAAGGAAGTTAAAAAGTGACGAAAATTTGGACGATGTCAAGGAGGTCATCGGAAACGTCGAACTCGTTACGTTGGCGTTTCGACATATCCGAATTCGTTTGAGATTATTTCGGCTTTAAAACTAAAAAATTTGTTGTACGAAGAGATAAATATATTTATATAACAGGGTCGAGAGCGACTGTTAAAAAATGGTTGGATAACGATGTCATTTCTTGTTCGATTCCAGGTGGAATGAAACGCGGTTCAAAAGGTGACAAATCTCTCTAAAGGCTTTATTCATTGACCTGGAAAATGTAGTTACGAGAGAACCTGAAATATCGTCGCGATTATATGTGAATCGTTCTTTTAGAAAGTGAAATAACGTGACGAGTCTGAGAAACATTACGTAGATTTGATTTTGCGAAGAATTTCGAGTAGCGATGCGAACGTTGAAAACTCGTAAGATCTGTATATTTCAAGAGCGAGTTTTGCAATTCGCTTTTAAATTTGTCGAGTAAAGATGGCAAGAAATGGTCGCGAGATCTTGAATTATTTTTTATCAACGATTAATAAAATCGAATTGATACGTTCGAAAAATAGAGCCGCAAGTGAATCAACTTTTATCGTCAGGGAAAAGATTGGACGGTATCCGATTTGAATATCGTGGCGTGATAAGCGTCACAACGAATAAAAACACGTCAGATTCACGCACGGAAAAAAATTTTGAAATTCGTGGTTATTTTCCTTTCCGATCACTGCACGTTAATATATATGACATTATTTTAATAACACTGCGACTTAATCGAGAGACTGATGTAAAATCGTCATGTCGAATGCCAATTGCAAATGCATTTACTGGGAGGTTGCGTGCCGCCCCTTTATTACGTACCAATAAATATTTTATTTGACGCAGATAGAAGCGACAATACATTTTTGACGGCATCAACGGAATTATAATAGAAGAATAATTTATTTTAATACGTTTCTATCGGGAACGTCGAATATTTTTGAGTCAGTGTCCAATTTCATTTCGAGCGTCGGATCGACAATTAACGAACGCGCACCGTGTTTCCCGTTGCCGTAGTTCCTTGAAACGTTGAATAATAGCGTTTTAACGTTTCTTTAGGAGGAGTTAGTTACGAAAAGCGACGGCATCGGCACCGTACGAAACTTTCGAAAAGAGAGAGAGTCGCCTAACCCTTCGACTTCTCGCATTCCGCGCAAGGACTTCATAATGAGATCGTCCTTAACGTATAGTCGACGTAATTAGACTCGATTCGTGCTCTCGCGAAGACGGAAGAAGGAAGCGGTGGAAGGAAGCTAATATTCTAAAACGTAGAGATCATAATAATAACCACGCCCGAACGTGGTCCTTGAACATAAGAGGATTCTGAGAGGCCAGAACATCGGCGAAATCCTGTTTGCAGCCAGTGTACCGGTAAACCAACAAACGCTGGTATTAACTCCCTGAGTGCTACAGTTTCAGCCAAGAGCAAGCCGATGCTCTGCCGCCGTGCAGTTTCGTTCGGTATCGCTATTCCTGGCAAATCACTTTACGAGAGATTGGTCGCGCGTGTCTATCCTTCGATCATCGTAGCCACGAAACGCCGGAAGACGGTCGATCCTTTTATAGAGAGATAAATGAACGTTTCGCCTCGCAAACGAATTTCGATTAATAATTATAACGCTCGATATTTGGACGAGAACGACGACCGTAATCAATTTCTTCCAAAGAAAAGAAAAGTTTTATGTCGGTTTTATTTAGCATCGATCCTCCAGCGAGATTTACGTTGCGTCACTTACGTGTTCGATCTCCGTATCCTTTTAATAACTTTCGCGTTAAAAATTTCTCTTTTAATATTTTTAAATATTTTTAACACCTTGTGTTATAACGCTCGATATGCAAGCTTATATAATCTATCTCAACGAGTGTTTCTCGTCGTCGTATTCGTCGAAGTCGAAGGACATAAATAGGAGGGAGAAACTAGAAAGGAAAAAAAAAAAGCAAATAAATTGATCGATTAAATCTGGCGTAGACCCAAATACCTTGAACGGGGCTGCCGTCGCTGTTGTTGCTTCTCTCCTCGTTTCTCGTGTTAGACGAACGAAGTCCGCGGAAATCACGGTACGATCTTTAGTCGAGCGATGGTACAGGAGGGAAGTCGAGGAAGCGAAGGAGAAGGAGGAAGAGCTATAAGAATATTGTAAGAAAAATATTTTCCTCTGTGGGTCCTCGCGAGGAAAATATAATTTTCCTCGATCCCATAGGGCAATAAAAGAAAAGAATTTACCGACGGCGGCGGGTCGATCGCGCGACCGTACGTCGCAGGACGAAAGAACAAATTCTACCGATTGCGTTATTAAATTTCCACCCGGAGAAATCGTGGGCGCTGCCGCTCGCTAGGGGCAAATTATTCCCGGTTAAACGTACGCCTACGAATGCCAAGGAGTCGTTTCGTCGATTTGGAACGATCGAATGAATCGCGTCGTAGGTCGAATGGAAATTAAAGTTTCTTCTTTCTTTTTATTTTCGTCTCTCTCTCTCTCTCTCTCTCTCTCTCTTTAACGAAAGCGAGAGAAAGATAGAAAAGAGGACGGAGAGAGGAGAAAGGACGAAGAAAAGAGAGCACGAAAAACAGACACGATCGATAGATCGTAAATAGCTAACGTTTTCATCATGACGCGCGACTCGTAGATTATTTCATAGTCTTGCCGAAGAAATACGTACGATCGTGAAATTTGGAAAAGACGTACGTAGACGTACACGTAGTCGTACCGTAAAAGCGACGTTTATTAGGTACGTTAAGACGAACGTGGAAATACGTAGGTACGTATGTACATTGCTGCGGTTTCGATAGAATTATTAGGAACGTGACTTCATTCGTTTCTCGCAACGAGAACGACGAGGATGAGGACGAGTACGAAAGCGCAAGTGGAAAAGATTTACACGAGGTACGGTTAATCGACCGATAAGTCAGCGCGCCCTAATGGTACAGCCGTTATCGAGCTCGTGCAACGATTTAATATGACCACTGTACAAATTACGGCCATATAAACGTGAGAAAAATTCAACGTCCTATTACCATATTATTTTGTACAGTCACGGTGCACGTACGTAACCATTAGGGGCTGCTACAAATTACGATAGTTTTACACGCGGTGCTCAAGGTACGTACTTGGCTCCGCGTGAATAAAGGGACGCTCGTTTCCCGCTACCGTCTAAATCGCGTTGCGAGATTACCGCGCCCAGTATATTTATATGCATTGAGACTCATCGGTAACGAGTCCTAGGTACAACCTTCGAGTCTACTCGCTGATACCTCGTGTTAACGACACAACGATTACAGGGGTAAGAAATAGACGTGCACGCACAAAAAAATATATTTAACTCTTTCAGTGTCAGACGATGATATATCGTCGTTTGGAAAAGTTTCCTTCGAGATGCGACTGCGTCGACTGTTTTGTCGCAGTGAAGATGCAGCTTTTGTATAAATCGGTGTAACCATGTATGTTGTCGACAACGATAAATATTTTTTTGCCATTTTGAAGTGGAAATATTAGTCGCGAAAACTCACTTATCAGAGGCCATTTTTTGTTCATATAAGTGCTTTTTAATAAGAACAATAAAATGAAACGAGATGAGTTTTCATAGGAGTTTTTATAATTTATTTACAATTACAATGACAACAATAACAATTCATCGAACTACGATGCTCTCCTTTTTTATTTTATTTCGATCGATCAAGGTGTCTTACAGCAATTCTAAGCAGTGTCAGTTCGTAACCGATCGTCGTCGCGTGAACATCGGTGAAATAATATTCGTAACTCCGGCGCGTGTTTTGTGTCGAGTCGCGCCGTTTGTGTTTCGCGTTGCGTAGTGCAGTGCAATAAAGTGAAGTGTAGTGAAGCAGTGCAACATGTATGGAACTATATATATATATAAACTGTAATATACTTTTGCACGATGTATTTTAAAGCAAAGCATGGCGTATTCAGCCGACGTCGCAATTTACACACTGATATCGTGTTCGTGTCGTATTTATTGTATCGCTAAATTGGATTCCTCGACGATAGTATTCCTTTAATTAGAAACAATCGATAAGTTTTAACTGCACTTTTATATGCAACTAAGCCTTTTTTGCGTTTTCAACGCGTCTAGGCAGTCTATGTGTCTCGTATCTCTCAAATGGAGACTAGTTTTTCGTCTGGCACCAAAAGGGTTAACAAAATATGTTGAACCGATCGAACGAAGAATGTAACATTTTTTTTTTATATATTACGCTATTCTTTCTTTTTTTTTAGTCGTTACGCGTACTACTACAATTATTACGCGCGAGCCTCTGCACGGTCGGTGTTGTCCCGAGATATCGAGTATCGTAGAATTATATTGACCGTGTAAGGGTTCGATCGGAGGCGAGCACCGATATATAGAGAAATATTGGAAAATTTTAATTTTTATCGAATTTTTTGACAATATATCGTACCATGTAAAGCGGATATTGCGAAATATTATATTTCGATGCTGTCGGTGTTCGTACGTAGACTCTTCGTATCCTGTATCATTCGTTAGAAGCTTAACTCTTTCGTTACAGAACGATTATAATTATTTATCGGCTGCCATTGTAACGATACTACGAACATAATACTACGTAATAGCCGTTCGTTGCAAAACAATCGTTACGCATTAACACAATAGACATTTGGAACAATATTCAAAGAAAAGCTTGACGAATGAAATAATATAATTTCACTTACGCCGGACGTTTCGCGTTTAATGACTGCATTGACGATTTTCGATGCCCGCATCGAACGTGACGTAATAAACGATTCGATCGAGTGAGATTTCGCGAAAATATTGGGCGATATCACTGACTGTGTAGGTAGGTAGGTTGGAGCTTCGATAAAAATTAAATTTTCATTAGGTAATATCGCACGACGTCGCGATAATATTACGCATACCTCTTTGACTAATTAAAACTTCAACGTCGATAATCTCCGAGTATTACGTGTTATAGTGTAAGTTAAACGCGATCTGATAATCCGAATTAAACGATAATGTACAATTAACATGGAATTATTTACGCATTGTTCCAATTCTGTTCGATCATGTAATACTTCTTGCATATTAATTGTCTTTTGCGCGATAGTTGGAGGATCAATCCTTTATCCCGCCTTCGACACTCGCCTTCTTTTCGACGTACTGTCTCTGTCGAAAAACGAATATCAAAAGAATCTAAGAAACACGAACACGCGAGATTTCTTAGGACGATGCCGACACGCGATTTGACACTCGCTCGACGAGGCGAGTTCTCGTCGTTTCGATCGCTTGTAGCCTTTACAACTTTAAAAGCGAGTTTCGACGCATAAAGAGGCAGGATATCGCCTCTTCGCGTCAACTTCGACTGCATAAGAAAGGAAAAAAGAGGAAGATAAAAACCCGTAGTGGTAATTCAAGGAAAATAATCTTTAAGTTAGAAACGTCTGAATCTGGAGTGGTGAGGACATGGATCGAACTATCGATGGAAGAGGACGGAGCCTTACCGAGTATGTCGAGGCAGCCCGACTTGGATATCATCGGATCGGTGTTGATCTGACACATGTAGCAGCCCTTGTCGGACTCCTTTAGCTGACGAATGTGGAGCCGCCACGTGCCGTTGACAACTTCCTCCGTGGCCTGGCTGCTTCCTGTGACCCCGAAGGCGCCGGACGTACCGCTGCCGGACGCGGAACTTCCGCCACTCTCGTACGAGACCGAGATACGCGCATTGTGCGTCACCGTCCTCGTATGGAGCGAGAGAATCGTCTGATCCGACGAACGTATCCAGCCTACCTGCAACATTTTATTCCCGGTTTCTCTCAGTTCTCCCTGTAACTGCCGCAACTCGTTAACGTTCCTTGTTCGTGTATGTGAGTGATTCGTGTGTTTGTCCGTTCCTTGCATACCTCCGTATGATCTTCTCTGTCTATCTGTCTGTCTCTCTTGCTCTCCTTCGTGACGAAGTGCACCTTTATAGGTATGTACAAGGGGATGAGCGTACATGCGTCTATGCGTATGCAGATGAGCTTTTGTAATACCAAACGTTCGATACATACGATACGATGCAATACGCGTTATGGACATACCTCGATTCCGACGCATGCGTGTACATACGCATGCATACCTCTTCGATCTAGAGATACGATAGTGCAACGCTCTACGATACGATAAATCGTGATAACCTCGTCGTAATGCGGAGGTTGGATTTCCTCGCGTCGTCGAATTAATTGGTGCATAATTCGTGTGGTTGATGGTTCGCATTCTATTCGCGGTTTCTCTTTAGTCAAATGGCATTAATTATATACGCTCGTTTTAACGGATGCAGATGTGACGCTTTTTACGTAAAGGTTGTACTATTTGGAATACTTTCTTCCAATTTTCAAGTATTATTTTTAATTATTATAGATTTGAAGAAACGATACGTACGCACGTGCGAAATTTAATATTTACATTTTATTCGACGAAGATTTAACGTTTACGAGCGCTCGTCGAAATTATAATAATATTCATTCGACGACAATGATCGAGAGTCAGGTGCCTATATCTGGCTGTGTTGTCTCAAGTGTAATTACGTACAGCGCAAAGCCTACGTTAATGCTAGCTAATCAAGATATCGGAGCACGCACGAAAGTACGTTCGTACGTACATAGATGGTACGTTTTGTAGTAATTATGGAGAAGTGAGATTCGACGTACGCGCGTCACGCGAAAGCAAAACTTTTCCATTCCCCAAAAATTTATGAGGCGTTCGATAAAACGAAAATAGGAAAATATCCAATAAAACGAATGGAAAGGACAATAGGAATGGAAACGAGCGTATTTCCTTGTCGTTTCGCGTTGGATAAATAAATTAATACGGGAAGGAGATCGTATGGAACGTCAAATATAAAGAATGTATATTTTACGATGGGATTCTTAGATAACTTTTTCCTCGTGGTAGAATCCCTCGGGATACGTCGTTTTCCACTCGATCTCTTGATTTGCGAATAAACTTCGCGTTGGCTTACATTTTCCAGTGGCAGTCGATAGTAATTTATTGTACACGTTCGGTATCGTTTGCTACTGGCATGCAGTTTGCAGTGACGTCAGCAGGTTTCCAATACGCTGTCAAAGGAATTTTATTACAGCAACGACTATTTGTTTTTATAGACGACGAATGACGCCGAAATTTTCCTCTTTTATGTAATATTATGACTACCGCGATGGTTACAGCACTTGAAATATTTTATCCGAGAAGAATATCCTCTTCCATGGAGGAATAATAAGATGGCAGAGATCTTTGTTCGTCCGAGAACGTTATACGCTGGATGAAAAAGTTCTGAATTACGAATTACATTAGGTATTAATTTTGATTTAAAAATCAGCTTATAATGGGATTCTCGAGGCTAATTAAATCGTACACGTTTCCGCGCTTGTTCGCCATTTCGTTCCATCGAATAAAGTCAAGATTTTTCGTCACGCAGGATAACCGCGATGACTTTTTACCTCTAACGTGGAAATGGATCGTTTCCCGGCGTGAAAATATGAAGAAGGAAGGAGTATCGAAACCGAGCGTCAACGAGAGAAATCGTAGCACGTCCGTTCCGCTCGTTTATCTTACGTAACCAATGGCAAGATCTTCGAGTACGGAGAGACGAAGAAATGAGATTTTTGCGGGACGGTACGTCGTCAAGCCGAGAAGAAGAAGAAGAAGAAGAAGGAATCATCGTAACGACGAAAACCGATGCATCGTCGTCGAAGTCTTTGCGAAATCTGGGAAGTTCTAGGTGAGCGCGTACAACCACGCACCGCGCGACATCGAGCGAGTTCACATAGAAAACGACAGATGAATAGACAACCGCCGTATCAAAGTCTGAGAATATCACGACAGTCTCTTAATTAACGTCTTACCTTTGTCCCTTTGATTAAGACGGTACCGAGAGCATTTCATTTACTTTGGGTCGGTACGTAAAAGTTTCTCCACTGCGAGTTATCAGCCTGCCACCGGCTGTCTTTGAACTTTTATTTTAGAAGGTAAGTCAGTGGAAGACGAACAATGTTAGACGGGAGATAGTTTTCCAAGGTATAAAGCCATTCACGTGAGATATCGATGTACTTCACTTTGAATTTTACTTATGAGATTTTCACTCGCGAATTTAGCTCGTTCTAAAACGACTATCATTGAAACTTCACAGTGGCTAATGATCGACTTACGACGCGTTCAGGGATACTTTCACACGTGCGCAGACACGTTTGTAGACGATCTCGTCTCTTCGTAACGCTCTGATACGGATTTTTTCAGAAATCATTTCGGCGCGCTGCCGTAATTTCAGCTGGATATCCATCTTGTTACTTAGAGATATATGAATTTGAAAATATAACGGGAGTTTTCTTCGAGAAAAGGCGTATGGAAAAAAATACATGCTGTTCAAGCCGTAATCGTTAGAAATTTATTTTTTCATACAAATATAAACTAGAATAATAAATGATAAAAAAAGTTCTTTTAACAAGAAATATAAGTTGCAATTACGTTAAAGGATAAATTTGTTCAACGAGATATCGACGGAATGGTGAAGGTCCTTGATACATCGTCGTCCTCGAGGTCGATCAAGAACGCGTCGTGCGAAGATCTCCAAACAAGAAATTGTATACGGAAAGGTACGCGGAACTGTTCACCGTATTGGCTTTGCAAACAAGGTTAGCGTCTCCACACGTACAGGTACGCTGTGATTTCATTTCTTTTCTATCGTTTGGTTTGACGTTGTACAGAGCAGAACAAAAAGCGTTTTTTACACCGAGATTGAAAGCCGAACAAATTTGTTACAGAAAAATAAAAATCAATCATATGTCGTAAAACAGGTACATCGACGAATTTTTATTTTAACGAATTCAAATAAGAGGAACAGATTTGGATCGTCGAAGTTCGAACGGATAAAAAATGTTGGTTTAATTCCACAAAGGAGATTTTAAAGAGAGAACTAACAAATAGTATCGATAATGTTCGTAGAAAAAGAAATTGTAAGTGCTATAAATGTCAATGCAAACAATGCGATAGAGTACGAAAGAACGCGTTAAAAAAAATGTACTTTTCAACGACCGACTAAACGAACTCGATTCCCCAACAATTTAAAACTTGGAAAAATATTCGGCAGTTTTTCTTTTCACAATGTCGAAGCGTTCGTGCGAGTGTCACGTCTCTCGACGACACTCAAAACAACAAGCGCAAGATCGAGGAAAAGAGTGGGGCGCGGGAGTGAAGGACTGGAGAAAAGTTGCGACGTGCCGATCCGCGACGAGTCGAGACCGCAGCGGTTTAGTCCTTTCGTGAACTTTTTCCGCCACGTATGAGGGACGTAGTTTGCTCGAGCAGCCGAGCACGACTGGAACGAGGGCGTCGACTTCTACGATTTTCCAGCACGTCGCTATTTTCCCGGCCGCACGTCTTCGTGATTTTTCGCTTTCCCGAAGTCGTGAGCTTCAGGAACGGCCGCTAGCCATCCCGGATAATCTTCGTTTCGTTCCATCGATCCATCGCCTCGAAATAAACTGCAGCCTCCTACGGCACTCGTTAACATAATTGTAGCGCTTACTCCACGCGACCTTTCCTCGATTCTCTGGCAAACATTACGCGCCAGCGTTACGATTTCCTAACGACAGAATGCAACGGAATGGAAAGGAACGAAGCACGTAATGGAGAATAGCGTCACGTAGCAGGAAGCTACGATGCTCTGTGTAACACTGCGCTCTCTGTAACGTGACACCTATACGAGACGATCGTACTTACGGAATACCTTCGTACGTTGCGCTTGTTGTTATCTTTGCCGTCCTTGGTATTGTCCTTATTGTTGTCGTTCTTATTATTATTATCGTCGTTATCAGCGTTAATATACTTTACAATTACGGCGCGTTATAATGAATGTAGCTCGTGCTGCATTGTCGTTAACGGAGGGAAGACTGGTAGACGCGACGCCGGTGAAAGTATATTCAAATTGATCTGGACCTTCGTCGTCTTCGTCGTCGTGGTTGACGTCGTCGTCGCGCTCGTCACGAAGAATTTCAGGCTCCCCCACGGAAAAACAATGGCGTTCGTATTTTTAAGAGCACTTTCGCGACATTATAAATGCTCTTGGTCCATTATTCCGCGGTGAGCTTCTTAATACCTGTTCCGAAGAATTCAATGGGCTGTTGTTACAGCCAAGATTGCATCCGCTGTCATGATTTATTCATCGAAGTTTAAATTTTTAGACGTCCGCGAACCAACTGCTCGATTATTCTCTCGCTCCCATCATTTTCAGCCACCTTCGACCTCTGCCGCGTTCCGATCCTCCAACCTCGCCCACCATCCGCAACACGCCCATTCGCCACATCATCCCCGTAGCCGATCCTCCCCGTCGCTCAAAATTCTTTCCATCGTGAGTGCAAAGTCGCTCGTCAACGATAACAAAATCGAAATAGCCGCTCGGTTCGTCGTTGCGATGGAGCATGCAAATCGCGTCTTTAAGAGAAGAGGATTGAGAGGATCACGGCTGAGCGAATACTTTCCCTACGAATACGGCGAACTTTTCCGAGAGACGGAATTGTCGCTGCCTTTCTCGTTTCCTCAGTTTTCTTCTTTCTTTACGAGCGAGGTGGACGAGCGAGCGGTGAAAGTACCGCTGGAACGCGAATCTCGGAGTAAATTAAAGGCGATGCGAGTTGTACGTCGTGCGCGATATTCCGTAAATCGATGGGGATGGTTAGGTCCATCGGAAGAATAGTACCGTCGTTGCGTTGTCCCGCGAACCGAAAGATTTATCTCGATGGATATTTAAAAACGACTGCAAACGCGAGCGTGAACGAAAAATAGAGAGGGCAAAAAAAGAAAAACAGAGGGAAAAGGGAGGATCTCTTTCCATAGAACGGAAGGAGAATTAATTTGAATGGTCTCGATGTACAAAGATAACTCGCGGCAAACAATTACATCTAGGAAATGAATTTTCTTCGACTATGTCGCGGTACTCGAAGTATTTAAAACGCGTTCCGGAACAGGCGTTCTACTGTTAGGAGTGAGCCGTTGAAAACATATTTTAGCAGGAATATTTTTAATTTTGCAGAACGTATTTGTATTAGAGATGGAACCTTTTTTTAAAAGATATCGAAATATCGAAATCATCATCAGGGCGTGCCAGATATTTTCTCGTTGCGTCAATATTATAGCTCGTTATTTGGCGAAAACCGTTATTTGATTTAAAAGATCGTTTACATACTATTTCATTTGAAACGAAATGTTACGATGTAGGATGAATATATTCTAGGTTCGAAAAAGAACTATTCGCGTGCAACGTTTCATTTCGAATCGTCGAGTGTGACACAATATCAAAACCGTCGATCGAATTTAAAGGAGAGTACAGTGTTTGATAGCGCTCGCTTTCATAGAATAAAATTCCATCGTGAACGAACTAATTACGAAACGTCAATCCATCGTAACTAATTCGACGTAGTTTTTACGCGATATCGAGCATACCGTCTTGCTCTTACGTTACGAAAAGTGAATATCATCGAAATAAATAAAAATACTTAAAAATGTACAACGCAACGTTAAATGAATCGTGTTCGAGCATATCGTTACGATCGTAATTCGTACGAATGAAATTCGTACTTCGATAGATTTCTTATTCATTAAAAATTATGTTGTACACGAAGACGAATCCTAAAAATCGTACGTAGAAAAAAGAAACGAGTATCCCGAGAGATCAATCTTATTAACGCACAAAAAGGTTATTCGTATAGAAAAGACACACTTTAGTTAATGCGTAACATCGATCCGTACTTGCTCGAAGCATTAACCGATTGCTCCTTGATTATACGTTTTCCAGTCGTAGATTCAAGTATCGTAGCTCCTCGTCGCCCTATTCATTCGTAATACCATGCTTAGCTCCTCGATCACGGTTTCCATGCATAAACCAGTCCCGGTATCGTTACTTGTCGCGAACCTCTGTACATTTTAAAGTAGCCTGGATTGTCCAGACTTCCCTTCGCCATAATTTAAAGACGTCATCAAATTATCTCTTTCAACTTCCGACTTATTACAGCTAGGAGATCTCCTTCCGTACAGCGAATCGTAAATTCGCGACTTTTGCTTTAAGATATCATTAATACAGTTTCAACAGAGCGAATCCATCCGTGATCTCGATGGTTTTTAATTCAAAGGACAGAAAGGTGAACTCGATCCGGACCGAACTAATTATACGGTAATAAAAAATCGATCCTTTATTTTATCGAACTACAACGAAGAAGTTTAACTCGATTTATCACGAAACACCCAAGGATGATCGTCGTTCCATTCTCCACAAATCCCTCCCGTTCCTTTCTACGAATAGAATCAATGCGTCTTTCTCATTGATACGCTTTAAACATCGGTGGTAGATCCCTCAAGGAGACGCGCTCGTGCGCGAGTTACGAAAGGAAGGAAGTTAGGATGGCGCGATATATGGAGGGACGCGAGGGGTAAAGAAGGAGAGAGGCTTTGGCTCATTGTCCGCCTCGTGGAATTAGAATTTAAAATGGCCTTGCCGTAAGGTTTATCGCGGGGTGTCTTGGCGCGCGCGTGCGCCCGCGAGCCGAAGGGCTCCTACCGCCCTTCTGAAAACTATTCGGTGGCTCGGTGGCTCCTGGGCTTATCTTAATCCGAGCTTCGGCTGCCTGCCTCGCTGCCGCTACTCCTGCTGCTGCTGCTGCTGCTACTGGTGCCGCCGTTGCCGTCTTGAGCGTCTTTCTATAGACCGAATATTTCATCTAGGTGGATACTTTACGGGCGGAATCTGTCGCGATGCTTGCACCGAGGAAAATGTGTTTCCACCT
Source organism: Liostenogaster flavolineata (assembly GCA_025433975.1). Lineage (NCBI taxonomy): Eukaryota > Metazoa > Arthropoda > Insecta > Hymenoptera > Vespidae > Liostenogaster > Liostenogaster flavolineata. The sequence goes on along the minus strand of JAITYT010000204.1, from coordinate 112,667 downwards.
TCGTCACCGCCTGCTCTGCCTTTCTTTTTCGATCCTTCGCTCTTTTATTCCTTCTTTCTTATCCCTTCCTTTCGCCTTACCCCACGTGCTTCCTCACCCTCCACTCCTAGCCGACGAACGAAGATCTTCCCGAAGTCTCCCGCTTCCTACGACTTTTCTCTTCTCTATGGAAATATGGCGTATCGCGTTGGATCCCGATCGCAGAATTTATTACGGCTAAATATACGTAGTGGGCGACATAACGGCGATAAGGATTTTACGACGGGAAAGGAGTAAGATGATTCGCGTGTTTTTGCCCTCTTTTACGCTACGGCGTCATCGTTTCGACGCATAAATCCTTACGGTACTGATCGATTCCTCGTTGATGTTTATTTTATATATGCGCATACGTCGAAATCGATGCTCTCGAACCCCGGAAAATTTCAAACCATTTGACGCGTCCCAGGAAACGCGAGGCTCTTGATAGAGCGCGAGCAATTTACGCGACGCATTCCATGTATACGTAAGTTGTCCGATTTGAATAGAGATTTAGAAATCGATCTTTCGTAACGGCTCCTACCAAACGATTTCTTTCAAATTCTATGGACGTCGATTAGCGTCTTTTTCAGCAGGTCTTCGTCGTGCAAATACACACGTATAGGAGCGCGTGCACACTTAAACGCGATCACGTAAGCCAATATGAAGATGGAGTGGCTTATGAGCCGAAGCGAGCCACTAGAACGTTGATATTCGTTGCGAGATTTTTCACTCACTTCCGACGATTCAATTTCCACGAGCAGCGAGTAAAGATGAATTTTCGTGTCGTGGTGAATACGTATATCGGAGTTAGATGGGCAAAGAAGATCCCAACGAAGATTTCGGGATACGTGTCGACGCACCAAAACTCACCAGCGTTGCCGATCGATCGAGAGCACTTGTTAAGGAATCGTGTTAAGGAAACGTATTTTGTTACGACAAGAGACCTTATTGCATTATTTTCAGGCTATCGAGAAGGAAAACGAACGGCATATTGCTCTTACGCGGCAGATATTATATTTCGCGATTAGGGCAATCTTTATATTAATTTAAGAGGATTTCGTGGCCACGGAAAGGATCACGAAACGTTTGTCAGTCAGGCGTGACTGGAGAATCCTCTGGGGCTTCTCGGACAATTGTATCGTTGCTTTTGGATTTTACGAATTGAAAGGAGAGACCCACTTGCGAATGGAGGAGGAATTCCTTTGAGGTAGTTTAAGAGCATACCGCTCACTAAATATTTATTTGCAGTTCTGTGATTCCAATCGGCTGGATCTATCTATGGTCACGCAAATGGTAAGCTGTCTCGACGGATTTTATTCGTACTCATTGTCAATTAGAATTTAACGATAGATTAAAAGGCGAATTAGTAATTATCGGAGTATCGACATAGTTGTTTAAATGTTATTATTCATCGAGTCTTCGAGCTAATTGACTGTAAGCACTTGTCTTGCGAAACTCGAAACTAGGGTCAGATTTGCGGTGTGATATTAAATCCGAAAGGTGTATCGTGAAGGCGGAGTCGAGAGTCGATGCGAGTAGATTTACACGCCTTTCTTTTTTACCTTATGTTAGTATAATTCACACGAGCAGTCGAGCTGGTACGAAGTCTTCGGAGGATCGACAAGAGAGTCGACGGATCCCAGATATTTTTACGAGCGCGAGGTGCCCTGTATCTACCGGGTGACGTGTCCTGCATGTCGATGCTTCGAGTCCATATAGCTGCGAATGGATTCAGCATTGTACATTTGTTCGGAAGACAATGAGGAGGACAATGATCTTCTAAGTATCTTACGAGCTTCCTGTGCACATTGGCGCGATATCGACTCGAAGGGAAAACAAGAATTGTTAATGGTAATCGCAAAGATGCGATATCCGTTTTTAATGAGAACAGATATCGTGAATTCAAAAAGACTGACTGGATAATTCGTGCGAATTAATTTGAATGATTCATAAAAAATATTTATAATCGCCGATATATCTAAATGCCGAGTCTACCAAAAGAAACGAATGCTTCCAAATAAACGAAATGCATCCTTCTGTCGACTATTCCCGGTCATGAATTAATAAATAAATCAATCAATTTCGCAAAATTAATTAATTAATAAATAGACGCCGTTCCCCTGATACAAGTATGTTCTTCGTAATTTGGTACGATTCCAGTTGTGGTGCCTTTGGCACTTAGAGATATTGCTAACATTTTTATAAAGAATTTACTTTTTTAAAATAAGACGAATTACTTTTACGATCGACATTTAAAGAAGCCAGTTTTACACCTCGACAATTAAAAATCGAATGAAAGAAAGAAACGATGAAAAATCGAAATTCTCTCTTGTCATCAGGAAAAAAAATTTATTTCCTCGATTTACATCAATCTTTTGCCTCTACTACTTTTTCAGATATTTGACAAAATAAACTTTTCTGCCGAACGTTTGAGGCAATTTGTATCTTTTTAAAGTGAACATTTACAGATAATAAGAAACATACGCTTCAAATATTTTTATACTACTATGTCGTATATAAATTACATCAAAATTGGTTAAGGACAATTCAAAATCATCCCTTGCTAGAAAAAGACTACTTGCTAGATAACTTTGTATGGTTATAAAAGAAAATCGTTGCAAGGTAGGGAATAGTCTGACGATTCTTAGTTCAAGAGAACGGCTACGACGAACAGAAGACAAGAGGGTTTAAAACTTGCGAGCCACAAAAGAACAATAGCCTAGGTTGGCTCGAGGTGAAGGCAGCCGTTTTACGACAAGAATTTCTACGCACAATTCTCGTTGACGTTAAGCGTCGTTAAATTTCTTAGACTACTTTTATCGTAGCATAATCAACTAACTCTTGAGTCTGTACAAGGTTTTATAATTATTATTAAAATTGTATTATTTTAACCTGAAGATCACATTTACTATATAAATATGATAGAATATCGTGTTCTCTTATGATTTTTGCGATTCTTCGATTTTAAGTACCTAATGCAAATTCTTTAATGACTTATATTGATATATTTGTATTAATCACTCTCTTAATTTAGTTATTAGATGTTAGACACAAAAATAATATCAGCGACTGTTCAGAGATTCCGATTTTTTTGGTTCAACGAGTTTATTTAAGGATATTTTAAATTAAGTAACGGATATGTGCTTAATTTGACGTTTTATGTATCATTGATCGAGTGTAAATAAAAAAATATTTCTTAAAAAATTTTTAATGGATCGATACGCTATTCGTCGTCTATCGAGCAGCAAAAGTAATTTTTATAAAAACGGAAGTAGATTCGAGTTGATCAAGCACGAATAAAAGAAATGATAGAACGAAGGGCAGGAAAGAAGTTTTTTTATATTCTTGCTCCCTTATCGCTCTCTTATTCCTACGAAACCTAAATGGGGAATGCTCAGAGAAATGACTCGTAAGCGAAAACTCGAATCCTATCAAGACGGAATAAACGATTTGTTTGCGAGTAAGAGATTAGTTTTGATCGAGGAAAATGGCGATAAATAAAACGTTCGAACCTGTATTGCATCGCATCCGAAAGTACGAAAATTTGATTAAACGTAAATGCCATCGAATATTATTTAAGCGATATCGATCGGAGTTTTATTATGTCGGTTATCGATGCTGCGCGTGCCATTTTGCAAGAGCCAATGCGTTTTTTTCAACGTATAGAACAATCGATCCGCAGACAATCGAAAACCAAGTCGGCTTTGATCTTTACAATTTCACGAGGGGATCTCGTTAATGCATGTAGGATCGTACGAAGTGCGCGTGTTTTGATACGCATATTTATCCCCATATAATCGTCATACAAACTGTACTGCGCGCCTGTCGAGTAGGTACGTGCTTGGGTCGACCGCTTAAAGCATTAATTACTGATATTCAAAATATAATAGACTAACTCGTATGTATTATCACGCAATCATGATCCGGATTTACTGTACGATAAATCGGCAGGTCGGTACGCGATGCTTCGTGCGATCGTAACGATGACTTTTGATTTTCCAATGACAGATACAGTGATAAGCAAAACTGAACACACTTTGAATCAATATATTTCAAAATTTCACCGACGTACATCTTTAAACGATGTCGCGTATGTGAATTAGTCGAACGTAAAGATTTTTAAGACTACTTAATATCTTATATCGTTTGTTATCACAGATAATATTGTACTCAGTTTTGTACCGAATGTTTATCGAGGAATCGATATTTTATTCGGGAACCTTTTGTCTCTAATACCGCGTGTATTCTTTGAAGCATACCTTGGACTAATCTTTAATAGTAATCAGGACTGATTTTGTCTCATTCTTCCTGAACTTTAATCCATAGGTTATCGATTGATATTGCCATCGTATGATTTTCACAATGTAACTTTTTTTTTAATACGAACCTATACATGTTTGACATAACAAACACATTATTAATATTGTTAATTTGATCGAATTTACGAGCATTTGCGAGTATTGCGAGTATTGCTCGATTACGTCAATTCAGTTTACTCAGTATCATTTTGACGTTGTTTGCGAACAAACTACACATATTGATAAATAATGGCAATACACGAGAACGTTTGACGTCGTGTTATTAATATCGATGATATTCAAAGATTTTCTTTGATACAGCAATGGCACTGAATTGAAATAGTCAAAATAAAGATATGAATTTTTTGGTATCAATTTGTCTGTATTTCCAAAGAAAAATTTAACACAAGGAAAAGTCGCAAGCGATGAAATGAACTAAGAGAAAAATTTCAATAAATTCGAAGACTGATCAACGAGAAAATAAAATCCTTCTGCTAAATGCTTGTTTTTGTGGCATGTAATTACTCTACATAACGATTATTATATTGCCTTCGTTACAGTGCCACATGACATTGTTTTTCCGATAAAATCAATTGTCAAAGATTCGAAGCATCGAGATAATATATTAGTATCTGAAAGATCATTCAAGCTTATATATCAAAACATGACGTGAACAAAAATGAAAGTTGAATCTTGGTAAATTAGGCGATCTTTAAAATGTATCGTATTTAAAAATAAGCTGTAGGTCCTATCGATAGTATTACGAAGGAAGGGTAAAAATAGAGTGAAGATGAATTAGAAAATATATCGTATGGCGACATCGTTACCTTGTACTTTCCGATATTACCAACGGTGCAGGAAAAAACCACTTCCCGACCAAGCGCAGCTGTTTGATTCTCGACGGCGGCAACGAAAATTGGAGCGCTGGCGATATTTGTCGATTCTGAAACGATAACGAGATAAAAACAAATTGATGGGAAATATATCATGAATTATCGAGTTAAACGCGACATGCTGCTCGCTTTGGTGTATTCTTGCTAGAAATCGACGATAGTAATTTATAATTGGGGGTGTAGAAGCGACTTCTGGGTTCTGCGGAAAATGAGAAACACTTAAAGCTTCTTGAAACGATAGCCAATAATAGTGGGATTGATCACGATATAGATTGGTCATATTAGAGAGAACATATACCCGGGAAATGTTTTTAATTTCACCATTTTTGCAGAAAAATTGCGCTACAATATTTATCGAACATTTCGTACTTCTTGATAAACGTGTCGATAACTCATGTTTGTATCATTTTACAGGAAATATTTACGGATATCAATAATACACAATGCTATCAATGCTTTCACCTTTCCTCTTCTAATGACATTCTCTGCCATCTTACGAGATCCGATTAATTTCTATTCTTAATTTTAATAATAAAATTTTATTCAATTATTGTACTTCATTGAAGAAAAATTATTTGTCATTCGCAATCATAACTACCAAAACGAATGAAAAGCTAATTTCGACGGTTTCGTTGAAGTCAGTTAGATTATCTTAGAAAAAATTAGATTATCTTTGATCATTGAGTTATGAATATTGCATTCTTTGAAAGAACGAAAAAATGTCACTCTCTTTGTCTTATACATATACGCGAGCGCACGACGTTTAAATGCATCTAAAATTTGCGCCGTAATACGTTTACTCGGTAAACCGTGAAATCTCCTTTCCTGGGTATTATCGTTGCAAAACACCATTGGCCTTGCTCGAAGGATCATCGTTGGTACTCGAGGTCAAAGAGAATTCAATCTTGATTTCGGGGAAAATTTCTACTCCATAGAGATGCGAGAATCAAGTCCGGAAAGTAAATTATGCATGTTCGACGTCTGCCGGTAATTAGGTTTACACTGGAGAGTTAATTTTTAACGATCTTGTTTGGAGGTTAATGATCTATAATACGACGTGTAAGGATGCGATTAATAAAAGGGAAACCCCCTTTGTATTAATTCGTCTACCGTTTGCTGTCGATGAACGATCGCCATACACCTTTTTTCATTTTTTTCGATTCCTTTGTTCGGACATGCATTTACAGCCGTTAAATGATTCTATAATATGTGACTTAGTAGTATCAAGGAAAGAATGTTTTGTCGGTATAACAATAGAATATCGATTGTGTACATTTGGTAAAT
>JAITYT010000204.1:82466-97961 GCA_025433975.1 Liostenogaster flavolineata | reverse complement strand
TCTCTCTCTCTCTCTCTCTCTCTCTCGGGCCACGAACCTTTCTCCTCTTTCTCTTTCAGCTAATGCGGCCGAGAGAAGGCGCGAGATGGAAGTGGAACGTCGGTGAACACGATGAAAAGGACTCACGAGGGAGGTACCGCGCGGTGTACGCGGCAACGAATGGGGATGACGGCTGTGAGGTACTTGCCAGGAGGAAGAAGAACTCGAGGAAGGGGCGAAAGGGAGGACGGGAGGAGAGCAGGGAGCGTGAAGGAGAAAAAGAGCGAGAGAGAAAGGATGGAGGCAAGCGTTGTCGGCGACGGCGGTGGCAGCCGGAGGCTCGTCGAGCCAGAAGGAAATCCCCTTTCGGGAATTCCTTATTTCCGACCTCGATCGATTTTTTCCCTCGCAATGTGCAAGCTCGCGTTTACACGCGACTCTGGATACAAAGAGGAAAGCGAACGTTGGAGTAGCGCATAGGAAACAACGATCGAATACGTCGTACTCGAAGCTGCGTCCTTGCGATTGCTATCGGGCTGTTCGTAAAGTCTCCGCCGATTTTTCGGCTAAATTCAATTTTGAGCAATTGCATCGAACGCTCGTAAATGATAGGATTCGATTCCGGAAGCCGGCGGAAATTTTCTCGACGATTCAATACTTCAAGGGAACACGCGCGATTGCATTTGGAGCGATCTCATGGAAATTGAAAATATTCACGATTCGTTATTAAAAATTCGTTGCCCATCGGGATCTTGAGATTTCTATTGGGCTGTTCGTAAGGTCTCCGCCGATTTTTCGGCTAAATTGAATTTTGAGTAATTGCATCGAACGCTCGTAAAAGATCGAATCGATTCCGGGAACCGGCGGAGACTTTATGGACAACCGAATACTTCAAGAGAGACGCGTGTGATCGCTCTTGGAGCGATTCGTTATTAAAATTCGTCGTCCATTGCTACCACCAATTATCGACATCCGTTTTTCTTCCGATCTTAGAATCTTCTTCCGATGTTCTTAGAATCATCGATCGTTTCGTTCCGAGTCCGTTCGGCTCTACTGCAATTCCGCGGATAAAAGAGGGACTAAATGGGTCTCCTTCGCTCAGTGACGTCACGTGCCAACGATAACGAATCTTACGCAGTAGGGTACGTTAGCTCGGTTACCCTCACTACCATCGTCGTCGCGGACCTTTCTTCTCACGCATCCATGCCATCACGCTCCTCCTCCTCCTCCTTTTCCTCCTTCCCTGCCAACAGCCGCCTTCCGCCGCGGTTTGCAACAGGTCTTCCTCGTCAGAGCGTTCGAAGTTTCCCTCCGGTGGCTGGCGGGACGGCGGCGCGATGCCTCGCATCCCGTCTCGGAATCGTTCGTCCTTGAGACCGATTGCGCTCGATGCTTCACCGTAGACGACGCTATCTTGCGCTTGGAAATCGCGCCACACGATCACTTCCCTTATAAAGCTGCGCGATTGGTATCGTTCTTGCGCTTTCGCGGCTTTCACGCGATTTTGTCTGCACTCGTTTGATCGAACGAAGGTTTTGTCGAACGATGTTAATCGTCGACGATGTCGCGACGTTATACAGCGATAGTCACATAGAGTCGAAACATTGTCGGAATATTTTTGAATCGATTAATTATTCTGTTTCGATGCATAGTATATTCGCATTATTACGCTCCAGTTGATTGACGAATTCTATAGATTTGTCGACAGTGACATTACAAAGGGAAGCGACGAATGATAGTGGGAAACGAGCCACGTATAGAATCGAGCATTGTTACAGAATTTAAAAACAAATATAAACGTTATAATTTAATCCTGCTGCCATTTTTTTTTTCTATTGTCGTGAATACGATGAAACGCATAGTTAATGGCAATACAATACCGACCGTGGTATTAAAGTCGCGACTGAATTATGCGTAATGTGGCGTAGCTTTATTCAACACGGCCAGAGTACGAGGATAAACGACGCATCGATCGTCGAATCGAATTTAAGATTCACTTTTTTTTTGTACGCGTAGGTGTCGTCGTGAAAATCGCTAATCGTAGGATCTTATATCGATTAGTTTCGATTCGATATTATGTAATTTGTACCGTCAAAAATAATTATTTAATCAACAAGGATGGCATATCGATTTTGCGAATGAGAATTTTAATTTTGTTAAAACATGTGATTTGATAACGAGTAAAAAGGAAACGAATATATTGCAAATTTGTTTGGTAATGTTTGAAATAGTGAATCCTCCTTGTTAAACTCGCACTGTCCGTATCGATTAACGATAGTTTTTTGATCGTGATATTTGTGTTTGAAGCATCTATTGCAGTATCGATTAATTCATCGTTACGGAAAAGTCAATACGGTTTTGTCGACAGTACGTTTGTCTGTCTGTTTATCATTCATCTCCCTCTCCCTTCCTTTGCCCATCTACCCGTTTCTACATATTCCTGCGCTTTCCCAAATTTTACGAAAGCAGATTCGATTACCATTTCGCTACCGATATAATGCTTTCTGTGATCGATCGAGCGATGTAGCTATTCTCAATCAAGTGATGAATACGTTATTAACGATTCTCGTTTTCCAACGAGATAACAATAACATGCGAGATATGATAGCAGTTCATACGGTAACATTGCTTATTTTCGCTAGCGGGAATAAGGCACGAAAATTGTTATTCTAAGGTAATATGAAAATTCATTATTATTTCATAGATAAATTATTACTTCGCGTAAGTACTCTTGCCAATTAGTAAAAAATTAGTAATTAGTTAAGATCGTATTTTATTTGTATCGTATCCTTTCGCTTAAATGAATAGTTCGAATGAAAATAAGTCAATATTTAAATAGATTTAAAATAAAGTATACAAACATCATTTTAATGATATAGCATCGATATTTATGCACGTATGTACGAACATATGTTCATACATAATCCGTGTCGAAACTGATCGACATGCCTCTATTTATTCGCTCTGTACGTGTTTTTGTTTTGGAAGGACGACGCTTGCTGCGCGAATGAAGCAACTGTTCTATTTTGTAGACATTTTGCTGAAATGGATATCCGTGTCAGTGAATATTGAATTCTCCTAATATAAGTTGTTTATAAGAATACCGCTATGCACTCTATTTCGTCCACTCCGCGCGATAGTATGCGTGAAATTATATTCATAACTATGTCGTGCGTTTCGTGTAGTAAAATAAAGAAAAGCCTAGTGAAGTGATATTATAGCGATCGGGAGTGAAATGCAAGGAGGTGATTGAAGATATCAATCATCGACGAATTTTCGAATGCCTCTGCGCTTGGGCTGTCATCCGCAAACCTGCTCGTTGCTCCTCTCATCTCTTCTAAATATTATATTTAGTAGCTGTAAGCTAGTTAACAATTACTTACAATGCGTATAGTTCTGCATTCGGGATATTTGAAAGATAATAGTTCATGTCGTAGGTTATCACTTTCTCCACTGTTAATTATAAGAGCGATTTTTGATTTAAAAAAAATCGACATTCTTCGTTCTTTGTATCTTAACACGTTCCGTATAAATGGCGACAATTCTCGTCATTTAAAACATTTAAGTCACTCACATATGCGTTATTGATATTTTGTACGTACTTGGAGGTAATTATTCGTTTGTCTTTCGTTATTTATTAAGATTAGTCGTAAAATAATGTTTATTTAGTAGGAGATTTAAGTAAGAATATTTTTTAGACATCTTCAATCTTTCAGGAGATACACCACCGTTTACAGTTAAATGAATCAGTCTGTATAACTGATTTTTTATATATATCAGCGTATTTTTCGTAGAAAATTTGCAATCTATAATTTTGAATTTGTATAGTTTAGCTGTCTATATATTACGTCGAGTATCACAATTAATCAAGCGTTTGTCGATCCATTCTTGTCGAAGCTTTTTATTCGCGCTTTCATTGTTGTTTCTATACCGAGGTACTTTTTTTCTATAGGCGCTTGACTGCTAATTGTGAGGGATCCTCCTTTTATTTTTCGCGTTTCCCTTCTCACGTCTTTCATTCGTCAAGGTTGAATATCCTTTTGTCTTGCAGCGACTCTATTCAAGGTGTTCACTACGATACAACCATGAAAGCGTCGGTTTTCAATGATCGTTTTGAAAAAATATTGGAACGTCCAATTTCCTGGTTGCATCATTGTTCTTTTAATTAGACAAGCTGTTAAACCAATTTCTTTAATTTATCGTGCTAATTTTTTGACATTTGCATCCTTTTACCAAAATAAAGCTAGATTTATATTTAACGCTGAAAATCCATTAGCAAGAAATAAAGTAAAATATATTATATTTATACAAATGCATCAAACAGATGCGATCAAGGATTTTCTCGAAATTTATTTCCTTAGAGCCGCGTGTATGTATTTGCCTGGCTCGCGGATATAATTCATTTGCAATGCACAACTTTTTTGTTTTTTTATTTACAGAAGAAATACGGCTATCATACTTTCATGATTAAAAAGAAGATTGGAAATCATGGTACACTCTTCAATCGTTTTTATGGAAAACATTCTTCCTTTGGAGTAAATCCAGCTTAATTTAAATTTATTTAAGTGCTTATACGCTTAAATGCAGACAAAATATTTATGTAAAGCTTGCTGCTTCACGCGAGTATGAAAGATAAAGTTAGACTTGAATATTTTCTCTCGAATAAAAAGAAAAAGAATGGATTTATCGAAGTTCGCTTGAGAGTTGGGCTGACTTATCTAGCTTTTTTTTAAAAGTCGATTGATTTAACCTACCTAGCTTTACAGTTTATTTTAAGAAACTTACCCAACGAAAAATCTCTTCCATTTCATTTGACACAATCTCATGAATTATATCATTACGCATTAAATAAAACTTACCAGACGATCAGACGCTCGAATAAATTTTTGCTACGATCGATAAGATGCCACGATAAGAAATCGGGACAAACTGACATTCGTTGTATTTGGTGGAATAGTATACGTGGCAGAATAGATCAACATAAAAAAAAATTGTTTATGGAACAATAATTAATGTCTTTTACTGATACCAACATATCTTGATCCGACTGCTAAAGAATAGCCGCATAATTTATTACCTTCAATCTGGATTTATTTATAGAGGACCTCGATTTGTTACTATTTTGGACTGGCCGACTTAATCGTCTTCGAATCTCGTGGAAGCTTTTCCAGGAATTATCATGCTTAAGCTTCTCGAAAGGACGCCCATTCGCTTTATCTGCACGTGAATGAGCCCGCACTTCTCACTTTCCTCTCTCAGCCGCCACGTAAAATGCAGTCGAAGATCCATTGCTCACAACCCACCTCTTTTCTCTTTATCCATTTCCGATCCTTCTCTCATTGATTCGCTTGCCAGCCGAACTACAGGCTAAAAAGAGCTATGTGTCTTTGGTCTCTTATTCCTCGCAAACGATATAACGTTGGTGAAATTGACGATAGAATATCAAGTATTCACGGAAATTACTTACGGATTACTCTACTCCACCGTTACGAGCCTTTCATCAGTCTTCCTGAACATATTAGTGCAATGCACTTATAATATTGTTTTTCATCTTTAACATTCGATGGAATTAGGATGCCGTGATATTCTTACTAAGTAATATTTCTATGCAGAAAATTTAATCTTATGCAGATAAGATTTTCATAGCAAAATTGGATTTCCTTATTGGTCAATATTTACGTATCTAATCGACTTCGAAGAAAGTAAAATGCGCGATGTTCAATGTTTTTCGATCTTTTATACATTTCGTAGATAATTTTACATATTATAAAAGAGAGAAAGGAAACGATACATGTACATTTGCATTTTGGTAGCGTATATAGTCTTGCGTAAGCCGTACTGTTGTATAATCCTCCTATACCGAGTTTATTAACGAATACCATTAATTTGGACCTCCTACATCGTAGCAATACGTGTAAACGTCAAACAGAATTGTTTTGATTGTCAACGCGACAACGTGACTGGTGTGCATATCTCCGAGATCCTGTCCATTTGGCTCGTATATATGTATGTCACGTTATCATTTAGTCAAGCTATTACGTATGACGTAAATTAAGATTCAGTAAAAGTTAATTTAGATTTATTACTCAAAAATATGTCAAATGCTATCGTATTACGTGGTGTTCTGCAAAATTATTTGCATAGAATCGCGACGTAGTGGTTGACAACTAAAAACTCCTTCGTTATATTTTCATTTTATATTTCTCGCTTCCTTAGTTTACTTTAACTAAATTTCCCATATGTTGTATTAAATTATTATACGATCGGGAAGAAGTGTTATAATTTTTTACGCAGGATTGTTAAAATTGTGACATTGCTATTCGGATGACTTTGGAGAGAGCTCTGAGATTCGTAACGATCGCTTTAAACAGCATGTTATTTAAGGCAATTTTTTTTATCGAATTTATCATATTTTATCGATGTTGGAGAGATAATGGCGTCGAAACATCGCACCTGTACCGTCAATGGACGACGGTATTACGAAATGTTGACAAATTTCGCAATACAACAGATGCAATAACGCAGCCACCTTCGGATACGATCTTACGACGCAAAGGTCGGGGTGGCGCACCATCTTGCATGAATATGGTATCTTGAAAGCAGTCGCCTTGTTGCAGCTGCGGTATTGCGAAATTTGCCAACATTTTTTAATACCTTTATCCATTGACGGTGCAAACATGGAAGTCAGTTGAATGTAATATTTTTTATTAACATTTTTTTTGCTTTTAATCCGTTATCTAAACACGTTTGTCAGGAGTCTTTGATCTTGCTTCGGAACTTTCACTAACGTACATAAAGGAATTCCAATTTTAACAATTTTTAATAACCAAAAAGATTACAAAAGAAATAATCGAGCGGTTTATGAAACTCTTTTCTGGTTCTTATGCTAGCGAGGTAAAAATACCTCGTTCAACGTCAAATATTTAAAGACAATAAGGAACAACGTATTTGACATTCTATTGCTTCACGTCATGCTTGCGAGAGATACGTGACACACATTCAAATTGAGGTACCATATAGCAGGAAACACGCAATAGCGGCAACGGAAACGGAACCCATATTACTGAGAATCGTATTCTTTCGAGGGAAATAGACTCTGCTTGGCAATCCGAGCATCGATAGATCAACGATACATCGGTAGGACTTTATTTTCAAGTCGTCTTATTCCTTCCTATGGTTATATAACGAATAGATGAACAATTAATCGTAGAATCGGGAATAATAATATTTTAAATCGTTGAAAGATTTAAAATCTATTTTGTATTGTATTACATAATCACCGACGTCTATAAATAATCTGTGAATATGGGTGTCTACTTTTAAGCAATAAATGCATATTATATATATCTTAAAATGATCGGTAACATTAACTCTTCTTGCGAAAAATTTCAGCACGTTGAAACATGGAAAGGATCGAAACGTTCCCAAACTTGACGACGAAAGTATTGATCCGTACTACTGAAAGATACCGAGTGCAAGTTAGATCTCTATTTCTTGCCTGGTGCTTTTTTTTCACTCCTCTTCGCAAAAAATACGTTTACTCGGTACATATATGGTCGTAATTTGATGAAAAAGAATTGTAGCTCGATTTTAGAAAGTGCAGTTTAAAGACGTAGCTTGGTACTTACGAGACGTCTGAGTGAAAATTGTGAAAAGGATTTTACTATTTCGCGGAACGCTTTCAAGTTGAAGCTTTTCTGAAAAATAAAATACACCGCATTTTATATCAGTATAGCCCGGAATAAAAATGTTATATTTCAAATAACCAAGATACAATAAAGATAACAAATTTCGACTTTTAAGATTATTTCTGAAAAATTTAGCTTCAACTAACAAGAATAAAATCTTATTGATAGGTATTCTTTCATTACTTAATTCTCTCGATGTTTATCATCTCCTTTAGTAGGAGTTAATCGAATTTCCTCTAGATTTCCAATATTTATAAGATAATAAAATTAGTCAGATTTTTCAGAACGCGTCACCGTGTATAAATGTTTACGTCGATTCACGAGCAAGATGATAATTCGATAAACGTTAGAAAAAAACGGACGAAGGTAGAGCCATCGTTGTCAAGGGCGGTGAGTCGCACTCAAACCCTCATACTTTAAAGAGAAGACGTCGGCAAATGAGTTTTTCATAAACGCGAGCCAAGAGGTGAAGCGGCAAGCCTTTCGGTGCATAATTAACCGGATTATTCGTAACTCTTTTCGCGCGTCATTTTCGCTCATGAATCCAGTAGAGCAAGAAAAGAGTAAGAAGACAAAGAAGAAGAGGTGGAGTAAGAGCTGCAGAAGAAGGTAGAAGAAAAAGACGAGGACGACGACGGAGAAGAATTCTCGCAACAGGTTCTCGCGAATGGTACATTCGAAGTTTTCCTAGGTTTCCGCGGAAACACATTTGTCCCAGCCAAAACCACAGAAGCTTCCGTAAGAAGATAGCATTAACGGTGGCGTGGCCGAGTAATTGGACCGTTCGGTCGCTTGTCCTGCGAGAACTTTAATGGTCCCCGATTGCCATTGTATTTTGATCGTTCGGTTAAAGGGTTTGGTCTGGGTACTCCACGATCGTCGAATTCTTGTCGCCGCTCTTTATCGTATCGCAAATTCGTCGTATCGAAAATTGCAGTCTATATTTTACGCCCGAGATCGCGCATCTATTTGTTTATCCATAGTCGTTACGAGTGTTTTTTTACTCGCGTAAGAGCCTCAAATAAAATCAACAATTTTTTAAGTTCTATTAGTTTTTTTTCTCTGTAAGCGGAAAAACAAATGCAATTACATATGCGCATTGCAAATTTTACACGCTCCTTGAATTAAAAGTATTCGTCAAAAGCATTGTACGTAAGATATTCGATGAAGTGTTATCTATCTTTTGAGCTTAAATTTTGTGCGATATATCTAGTTCCTTACATTCTACCAAGAGTAATATAAATTTTAAACGAAAAACAAGCGTAGAACAGTTCGAGCATGTCGATGTTTTATTCGCTCGATGAAAATTCCTAAATCGAATGAATCAACGAAAACACGTTTATCATATATTCGTTGTGAATTATTACCGATTAATAAATAACTATAATCCAATTTGTTATCTTTAACGGTTCGGTTTTTCATTTTCATCTGCCGTCACCAGAAACGCATTTCCGTAATTCAATAATTAGCGATCGAATGATAGAGCCTCTCGACATGGCTGTGCATCGTTTATAATGAACATCGATCATTCATACAAGCGCGGGACATTGAAATACAGAGGTTAAAACTGTAATACAGATCGATCGAATCGTAGGAAAGATAAACGATTCGATTGAGCGCAATTTTTAGTCATTTTTCAAAGAGACAAATCGAAACATCGATTAATTCTGCCATTCCTAATTCAATGTTATATTAAAAACGCTATTTACATGCGTCTGTTCTTTTATCACAAGCGCACGCATACGCATGTATCTCCACTAATGGAGCGACGTTACTTTTGGTTCTATCATCGAACTATCATGCGAAGTTTTTAACGATTGTCGCGATAACTTTCTTCTTTGGACGGTGTTTTCTTTCTTCAATATCTAACAAACGGTGAAATAATCTTCAAGTAAGAATCTGTGAAAAGAAAATTTTATTTCGAAATTAAAAGAGAAATTGAATAACAAGGAACGCAATTACGATTGCACGAGGAAAGTCGACTACAACTGAAGGATAAGTAAAGTAAAACTTTTTTGACGCGATAGTTAGATATTAAACAGTTCAAGCGTATCGTGGTAATGCAAATCTTCCTCTTCGGCCGTGGGATGTACTTATTCATGCTTCGCGCCGTTCGTAGCACTTTCGAGAATGAAGGCAGAAAATAGTAGAAAATACGAAAACTCTTAGAAAAGTCTCCCCCGTTAACCGATTCTTATCGACGTATTACGACATTAGTATCGTTCCTTTCCTGGGAAGCTTCGAAACTGATATCGCTCGATGGGATCGCCGTGATACAGATGGAACGAGATTAGAGTCCCTTGCGGTAAAGGAAAAGACGAAAAAGAGGGAAACGTTCGTGGAACGAAGAAAGTTCTACCGTTGGTGATGTATCACGGCGGTAAATGGCAAAGTATTGAATTCCAGTCGATTATGTACTCCTTCCTTCGTTTATTTAACGCAGTGGTTATTTTAACCGAATATCGAGAACGCATCAAATTGGTCGAAATAAATAAGTAATATAACTATGTTGGATAATGACGCAAACGACAGGCAGAACGACAGGTGGGAATCACAGGAAACTTGGGATAGTTGTCGAATGCACCGCGAATGGAAGGGAGACGCGACTAAACGTGTTTGACGGTTAGCGCACGGAACGGCTAGAAGTTAAACGCGTTTCGTATTGAAAGAGGAGATTACAAAGTGGGTTTAACGTAAACATTAAACATTCGTTTAACCACGGAAAGTCACCAATGTACTTAATCGCCTATTTCATTTCACACTCTTTCTTTATTTTATCGTAATTATTTCTATAATCGCGACCACGAGTCCTTCGACGGTGTTGCTGGAAATGTCGAGATTGAACGTGATGGAAGGATAACGAGGAAGTTTCTCCGCGTCTCCTTGAGAGAAAATATATTCAGGAAAGAGAGAGAGAGAGAGAGAGAGAGAGAGAGAGAACAGAGGGGTGCAAATCGAAAAGACGTAATGGACGAAAAGACGAAGGGAGAAATTCCTCTTCTTTCACGTCTTCGTTTTCTTCGTCGCTAAGTCGAAGAAGGGAAAATCGAACGGGTCGACCGCAGAACGAGGAAAGGGGATTGATCTCGAAGGAAAGAGAAGGACGAAGGGAAAAGAACAGTCGAGGGGAAAGTAATCGCTCGTCCGAGCTTTTCTTCTTCGCCGAAAGGAGTGGAGAGCAAGCGTCGAGCTTTCGAAGTGAAACGAGAAACGCGACAATGCTAGACGATTGCAACCAGATGCCGTTCGGTTCTCGCTCCTTCTCCGTTCGCCATTTCTTTATTCTCTTCTTCTCGTTCGTCCTCCGTGCGCGTATACCGGGTGATCGAAGCGGCTGCTACCGCGATACCTTTAAAGGGGCGAAGAAAAGTAAGTCAAATGGGCGGCAGTCGAGCGAGAAGCCATCCACCGCGTCAAAGGTGGATAAATCAAATGCCATTTCAAAGGGGCAATAAGGAAACATCTTGTAACGAAACTCGAACCGATTACCGCGACTATCGGCAGTCGTACTACCTCCGTTGCTGCCATTGGCGTGGCTACTGATACTGCCACTGTTACTATCACCGCTACAGCTGTCGCTGTTGCTGTTGCTGGCAGGTGTGGCCACGCCGTTTCGCGCGAACCTTCATTAATTAACGTCGAAGGCGTTTCGAATGCGATCCGTACGAGAGGAACGAACCAAACCAGACTTTACTTACAACGGCTGATATCGCCGTCGAATTTCGGCGAAATAGGTACGAACCGAAGGTGGAAATTTCAAACGGAAACGTTTAAACCTTCGTCCTCGACGATGAAATAAAGTTACGACGTTACCGCATCGAGCTACCATAAATCATATCTCCAACGAAATTCTGGCCGTTTCTATGGAATAAGCCGTAAATTCGAGATTTTCGTCGACGAATCGCGCAGCTTAATTTGACGATCGTTTATTCTTCGTTGAAAAACGTCAAAAGTCAGAAGCACGATATACGCGCGGATTTATTTATCGAACGGGGCATTGAAGATGAATTTACCACGTTAAAACGAGTCTCGTCGATTTTAACAGTCGCACCTCTGGATTTTAACCGCGAGAAATCGTGTCGTTGCGGATTGTCCGCTGCACAGACGATGGCTCCTAAACAACATCGACAAAATGAACGTCACGTATGCGGTAGGAGAGGAAAGGTAGTCGGTGTGGGACGAAAACGATTAGCGATGATTCACAGTTTTTAAAATCGATACGTTTCGAGAGAGCAATCGCTACGTTTTGCGCATGACGTCGCAACACGTACGCGTGTCAAGTGTGTCGTATGTGCACTTAATTTTTTACGTATTGTGTCAAACGCAAAACCCGTTCGCCATTATTCCAAATAAATTTGATTAAAGAGATCGTTCGTGTGCTCGCGCTCGTTCATGAATTGTACAGATTACGCGTTTTCCAATTGCTATTTCAATTTCTCTGCGATTTGACCTGCGCGAAACGATTCGAAATTTCTCTGCGTGATTTTAAATAGCAGATACTCACGGTCCGTAGAATTTCGCCACTCTCTTATTTTTCGTAATAATTCATCGGTCGTTTCACGGAAACATTTAATTACGGGCAAGTAGCGTTTTTGAAGAAGTCAAAGGCAGTCGATCGAAACGATCGTGCCGCGTAATGAAAGACGATAATCGGGCACGTTTATGCGCGTCACTGGAAATTCGTTCCGTTTTATCCGATATCAGATTTTTAATAAGACATTGATTCCAAATCGAGGAAAAAAGCGCCGTTCGATGACAAAGATGTCAGAAGGGATTTAATAATGGAAACGACACGGTCGGCGGACACGAGAAGAGAAGAGATCCCAGCAATGGGCGGCAAAACCATCTCTTTGAGAACGGGTAAGAGTCGTAGAATGAATAAAATGAGAGAAAAACGTGGCGTGAGAAGGAACGCCGCGACGAAGATAAAAAAGGAAAGCAGATAGGAAAGAAAAATCAAGTAAAGAGGCGAAGAGTGTGTGTGTGTGTGTGTGTGTGTGTGTGCGAGAGAGAGAGAGATGGGAGAAAATAGAAAGAATCGATAATGCGCGTAATTAGGTGTGCCGTCGAGGCTTAGATCGATTTACGTAAGAATTATGAAATAATCTTATAAGTTACGGAAACGAAGGTTTTGAACGACGACATCAATTTTTCTCCCCACCTCTGCCTTCTCCATTTTCTAATTAGTTCCAGTGTTCTTGATTAAAGTCGAAAGTCGGATCGGTACGTACGTACGTCTCGGTGGCTGTGTGTTTATTGAATCTCCGCACCGTACTGTGGCTAAATGCGAGGAAATGTTTAAACTCGCGGAAGTGAATTAAGAGTATCGAGTAACCTTCCAAAGTTTCGAACTTTCAAGAAATTAGTAAAGTTTGCGCCACGAATGCCTTCTTCTCTCTTTCTTTCTCCTCTCTCTCTCTCATCCCTCCTTCTTCTTACCTTTCTTCAACCCTTTACATCGCGAGAGACTGAAAAGATATCGCGATGCTACGAAATCGTAAGCCCAGCAATGCACTCTCACTATCTTTCGAATGATTCGAATTCTTGAGTTTTAATCGGCGGGGATGGCGTACTCGTGGCTTAAGAAGCATCGGCTCGAGAATTCTCTATTCGCCAGAAACTATCCATCCGCTTCTAATATTGGCGAAATACCGCGGTTTATTGTAAAATCCGATTAAATTGTTTTTCCTAGAATTTAATACCCGTAATTTAACGTATCGACGCTCGAGGGTATAAGAATTCAATAAAAATAAATGTCGTAAAACGAATACATGATAAAATGTCAATAAATTAAGGTACACGTTTTTTCACTAGCCCGTGGTTCGCGATTTTTTTTATTCATTTATCTGAATTCTCAATTAGTTAATCTTCAAAATATTTCGTATCATACGAATCGATATTTGACAATTGAAAACAATTTCTATCAAGGAAAAGAAGTTCCAGTTACCTTGGGGTTAAAAATATTTGACCGGAAGGCATCGAGTTCAAAAATATTATCATTGATGAAATTTTTATGCGGCGAAATTGCGTTCAAGGTTTATAATTAGCGCGCGATCATGAAACGTATTTACTGAGATATAAAAAATTCATCCAATTTAAATAAAATATGTGAGTTTAAATACAGTTAACAATTACATTATGTTTATATATTTATATAATTTATCTTCATACGCAAGTTCATCCCAATAACGGATATTGCGAATTACAACCGTACATTTTTATCCTGCAGTCTTATAAGTAGAATCAAAGAAAGTTCCTTGGTTTGAAATAAAGCCAGGAAAACGGTTCGTCGTATTTCACATTACTCGACTGTATTTCTTAATCGCAACACAAGTTTACACCAAATCATGAAACTAATTTCGCCAGTGATGAAATTACGAGCCAGCAAACAGTTCTCGTTCGTGACAAATAATTAACCGCACGGATGATAAAACAGATAAGCAACTACAAGTGACGCGGCTTTCACCGTTATATTAACGTTAATATAAATTGATTACGGATTTGATAATTATGAAAAGTATATTGCGTGAGAAGAGTAAAATCGCTGACGTCGATCACAACAAGAATAAGAGGCACATTACGATTCGCGACTTACACGGCTACTAGTAAACTCTCTCCTCTCCATGGATCGCATATCATCGATATTCCAGGGGTTTCACTTTTATTTATTTCTCAGTTTGTTACGAACAAGGAGATCGCAAAGATGGCTAGAACTGAGCACACCAATTTCGAGCGATAAGGTGTTGCGACATGTAACGCGATAATCGCGAGCAACGAGGACCGTAACCACGACAAACGGCCGCTCGGAAGACGAGCCTCGTTGGCCTGGGTGCGACCAACGCGTTATCTATCCTTTCCCGTGCGCATCTGGGAACCATCGAAGATCGTTAGCGCGGTTGTACCCGCGGACGCACAACACGTTGCACAGTGTGGTCTAATCGCGGAAAGCTGATTAAAAATTAAAAAATCAACTTTCGATATTGCACTCGATTTTAATTTCGAATGAAATTATGATATTGATCATAGAGACGAATATGTAAATGTCTGATGTACTTTAATGAATTTAAATGTATTTAAATGTATTTAAATGAAGATGGAAAGGGTCTATTTATGACACGTTCGTGGAGTTTTATAAAAATTAGAAGACCATCTAACCTGTCTTTAGCGACTTTAAAAGCAGCCATGTATAGGTTTTCTTTTCTTTGGGATTGGAAGGACAGTTAGTATTTTTGGCTAGTATCTCGTAATTTGGTCCTACCGTGCATCATAGGGGATACAGTGATGACGCGCGTTACATCAACTTGCCGATATAATACCTAATAATCGCGTTTGCAAATCCCTGCGAGCAGGATACATCCTCCAATATTTATCGTATGAAACTATGAACTCGGGCTAGCAGCGCGAGTTTTTGGATCGATGAAGCGCGACATCGCGATTATAACCAGCGACAGTGATGGAATATTGACACCGTGGATCACTTTGACGTAGTTCGCGCCGCGTAATGCAGAACTTAAATGAGAATTCATGACAGTTTCGCTTACTCGTACAGCCGTTCCTCTCTTCGAGTTTGAGAAAAATCACATGGTGCTTGTACCATTTTTATAATTTAATTTATAACTTAATGTATTAGTAGAAAATATAACACTGTGCCAGATTAAATTATATATTAAAATAATGTCGTATTTATCAATATCTGTTTAATACTAACCAAGATTTGAAAAGATCGTCCATAATGAGAATGATTACATTTTTGACTCAAAATAAAAATATATCATAAAATTATTTGTTTTAATTTGACGAAAAAATACGACATTATTTTCCGATTTTT
>JAITYT010000204.1:59077-75789 GCA_025433975.1 Liostenogaster flavolineata | reverse complement strand
TACACAAGCGCGCTTTCGCTTTCGTATTTGTATGCATTCTTTCCTCTCCTTCNNNNTCTCTCTCTCTCTCTCTCTTTGTATGGCACGAGCGACACAATCGTTCGCGCTCTTAATATTCATGAAACGAATAAAAATCGTACACGAGGAGTGGAAACACAGAAAAAAGGAAGAAACGAAGGAAGAAGATTAAAAAGCAAGGCAGTGGAAGGTGGAAGACGAGGACGACTGGAAGAATACGCGGACAAAAGGAAAAGGAGTGCAGCAGTGACAAGGGAAACGCGCGGTTTATGGGAAAGAAAAGAGGGGAACGAATAGAAGAATATTTTCTCCTCTATCTCCGTTTAATCACGTAAAGCCATTACGGGCTTCGCATTATTAGACACGGCCAAACGCACGATAATATATACGGGTTACGGTAAATCATTCGTCTCTCCTTTACCAACGTAGGTATATGGCTAGATAGTACATGGATATGCATGGGAGAGAGGGAACTTATTGTTAGATGGAAAAGAAAATATAGTTGCGCATGCGTGTCTGTCTCGTTTGACTGTGAGAAAAGAAAATCTCATCGGATAAAACCAACGATGATCCTGTCGACCAATTCTTTTCTTTCTTTTTTCTTTCCTTCCTTTCTGCTTTCTTCTTTTCATCCTTTCTTTCCTTCTCTGTCTCGCATTAATTACAATGCTCCGGTATAATCGCGCTTGATTTACATCGTCAGAATGGGCAATATAAATGTAGGCATTTGCGAAGAATTTTTGTTGACTTTGCGGAAAGACCACCACTTTGGATTTAACGTAGCGAAACGAAGCGTTTCTTTCCTCGCACTTAGTCGAATGACTAAGTTGCGTCAAATGTTTTTTCAAGGAATAATGCGGATTGAGTTTGCTGAAAATTTTAAAAGTGGTACGTAAAAAATATGAAACTCCAGATTCACGAGTGTAAACGAGTAGCAGAGCGGATGGGAATGTTCGAGTTACCATTTTGTGGATTTAAAAAAGTATTTTCATCGCTTTTGGAACACAGTTAATTGAGATTTCTTTCTCAATATTTGAATTAACGTTAAAATTACCGGCGACTTACATATCAATTTTTCTACTGGTAATTTTAGGAGGATTTTAGGATGAGTAAGTGTGCTACAAAGCTTTAGTTAGAAATAATCGCTTTGTACATTTACGGTACGCGAAGTAACGAACTTTTAATGGAATTTATCGCGTAATGAAGATCAACGATGAAATCTTCGTCACGCGTGATCTACGATACGTAATTTGTTTTGTATGATCCATTTAGTAAATATATTCGGACTAAAGGGACTTTAAAGGTTTCCTTATCTATCGACGCACTGAAAATTCAGTCTTCATTCGTTCGTCGTTATAGCGCAGTCATTCGCTTCTAAAAGTGCGATTTACAGAAAAATGTCTACGTTTACGCTTACGTTTACATAAGATGACAATTGTATAGAATTTATACAGCTGTTAACTGCACAAATCTTACATAAAAAATTAATTTGACTTAGATATCTTTTTCACCATTATGACCGCGAACAAATGATTTACGTTTCACGATGGCCTCTTTAATAACAAAGAATTCTGATAGGAATACTTTTTGGATGACTCCAATCTATTGGGAAGAAATACTACGGTTACGAGTTAAACGACACGCCCCGAATACGATAATACGATACATATTAATATTTTTCAATATTTTTTTTATATTTTCAAAGTCTTTTCTACCTTGACAGAAGTTATCTAAATATGTTGATGCAATTGATGTACTCGATTTCACTTGGCAAACACCGCAGCACTTAAAATCACAAAACCGATCTCGAATCGAGCTAATAGATTTCCGTTTAAAGATAAACTCGGCACGTTTGACAATGATCGGAGTTTCGTCGACGAAACTCGCTTCGTCGGAAGAATCCGACGAGAGGGAGGATACGAAAGTTCGCGAATCGACCGGATTTAATCGATTTAAGAGGGAAGAAATCTTTTGTGTCATTGCGAGAGTATCGTATACGTAGAAATTGTCGAGAAATAACGCGGGGGAACTTGGCGCGATACGATCGAAGAATAAATAAGTCTCTCACTTGTTACGATCGCTCGAGAAACAAATAAATCTGGCGCAAGGACTGGAATACCGCTTTTACGGCGACCATTTGTCTTTCGCATTAATACGAAAAGTAGTTGGATTTACCGTGAAACCGTAGATGAACGTTGCAAGCGCGAGACTAACGACTACAATTAAGTCCTCTCGGCGGTGGTTGCCGATCAAGATACGCAAGTACTCGTCATTCGGCATCCAAAAGCGACGACGATGCTCCTTCGCGTAGATAAATTCGCGCGGGAACACGCTCGAGTTACTTCCGATACGAAACGAGCACGAACGAAGACATCGTTAAGCTCTGTTTGCTCGAGCGGATTCCGACGCTGTCGTTTCGTCTGCAACGTATCAGAAATGTAATTTCGATCGAGCACCGAACAAAGGCAAACTTTTAAGGGAATTCGTCTCCTCTCGAACGAAGTTTATTTTGTTAGAGGCGCTTCGTACGATTGCCGTTAGATAGGATAAAGGCCGCGAAATAAAGTGGCTATAAGAACCAGAGAGACGTCGATCAAAGAACGCGCTTATCCACGGACGATTAAACGGACGGATCGTCTTGATTCGATACCGCGTCGAATGGATAAATAATTACCGGAAAATTACGTTTCGTCGATACGTGCGCGTCTCGCGAGAAAAGCCCGCAAAGGAAGGTTAATGCGATTTAGCCCGCGAAACGAGGAAAATGGAAAGGTTGTCGTGGGATCGAGGTAATCTCGATCTCCAGCGGTTGTCGCGAACGTTTCCCGAAACGTACCGTGATACGTCTTATATCGCGAAATACGCGAGAGAGTTCGCGAAGAATTTCTATTTCGCCCTACTTTTTCTCCAGAACGGAGAATATAATCGTGCAAGTTCTCTCGGCTATCAATCGCTTCCTATATTTCCGTCGAATCCCTTCGCTCCGGAGAGCAGGGATTTCGCATATCGAGTGTCGCGATCGTAAATCCCCGCCGCTCGATCGACAATTTATGAAATATGAATTTTATGTTTCCGATGTTATTGAGACGATAAATTCATACGCGGTACGTAAGTATCCGCGTAGTGGTTACGTATGGCGTATTCGCGACGTCACTGCGCCGAAACAAACCGATTCTAACGAGGACTTAACGCGATTTAGCGAGACATGTCGCTCGAACGTCCTTCTCGGCCTTGAAATTTTACGCTGTTTCATCGTCGGTGCGATAAATCTACGCTTAGTGCTTGCACATCGTAGCCACACGACGATCTAATTTAAGCGATGCGCAGTGAGGATAGATAGAGTAATCACTCTGACGCATTATAACGTAATTTAACGATATATATGTATGTGTATATGCACCTGTAATATCGATGAGAAAACGTCGTTATGCAGGTATAATTATCTGACACTTCACGACGTAACCGTAGCCATAAGCATCGAGTTTCAGCGAGGAGAAAGGCTACCGGATTTAATCAGTTTCATTGGCTTAAACTACGTCTAAAGCGGTTATTTTAAGGTTCTGCGTCGATTTTTAACGAAAAACCTCGAAAAAACGGACCTCCAATTCCAAGTCTATCCATCCATTGGAAAAATGTGCAAAAATCGCCAAAAATCGAAATGTCGAATTTCTTCGTTTTGAAGGTGTTTTCTTGTAGATTTTGAGGCGTAGAATTCATATCCGTTGTCCATTTTACGCTAGAAGCATCGTGCGAAATGATACAGCTAAAAAACTGTTTGGCATTATCAATGAAACCTAGTAAAACACGTATTATCCTTTTTAGAGCCAGGCATTTGACGGAATACATGCGAAGAATGCCACGGGCCGATTTGATATGCTCGCTTATACGAATAGTTTTACAAGGAACAAAATTCCGATTTCCTGTAGGACAATTTTACTATTTATTTTTCTGAAACTTAAAGAATATGGACCATAATGTTTAGCAGCAAAATTACGTAAACACGAGAGGCCCTTCAAACGAGGCTGAGTAAAAGTCCCTCAGCTCGTAAGCCCGTCAAGCGGTCGGCCCGTCACAACGCATCATCGGCCCGTGGCGGTTCTCGCATAAGGCCAGCAGGCCGATGGATCGACCCGCTGGCACTAAAAGGGTTAACCCTTAGTTACCGTCGTCAAATCGCTGTCACATAATTAGTGTCGCGGGGTCTCCCAGGCGCGTTTAATTGTCCTTCGTCAATTATCGAACCTCGCCGAAAGATTCATCGTGTTAGTATTCCTTATCGATCTTGAGAAAAAATGCGGGTTACAACGAGCGAGTACGGAATATCGATCGTATCGTTTCGATTGTACTACCGTGATCTCGCGGGATAACAATTGACGTAGATGCGACGTTTAAACGATTTGCCAATAATCACTAAGCGGGACGAGCGTAAATACATAGACGCGTGCATGCGAATTCGTTCGTATGACGCGTAAAAGCCGCTTTGGCACTGCGATGTAACTTTACAATGACATACCGCGTTGCATTTCATTGTAGCATTGGTTTCTATAATTTTGGATATTATCCACGTACGAGCGAAGAGGATTCGTATACAATTACAATATTACGTCGCTCGTTTACGCCATTGAAAGAATTTATATCACGAATTCGTATCGATAAAGCGTAAGGCTGCTAACTGAGAAAGGCTCTTTGCGAGTATGCGTAATACTTGTGTAATTAATAAGAATAATAATTTTTAAATAAAATTCCAAACATAAATCGTGGACTTAACGGGAGGAAACATAGGTTTTGATCTTCTTTAAAAAAAAGTAAGAGAAATAAAAAATGCCGTACGTCGTTGGTCGACCCATGAGCTTTAATTCCATCTCTCACGAAAATAATATCGAACGATTCGAGAGTCGAAACTAGAAAAGAATTTTTGAAACGTTGCTTCCTATTGTACGATCGATGGAATGAGACTCGATGCTCGTATAAATAGTTGAGCGATTAAAGAAAGGTCGGTCGAGTGGGTTCGAGTACCTTCGAAGATCCAAAATGAACGTAACGTTTAACTGGAGTCGACCTATAGAGTGTACGTACAACCGTACATTTTTCTCGACGCGTTTAACCGCAACGGGGAAGCGAGAAGAAAAGCCGAGTGAACAAGAACGGCTGAGGCGGTTGCCTGATGGCGAGCGATTCATTGAAAAAGAACCGAAGACTAAAGTCGAATGGAGGTGTGACGACCGTCGAGAAGCTCTTTGACCCTTAACCGTGGCCCGTAAAGTTCGTCGAGAGATTCGTTTTATACGTAGCACAGTGCCATTCGTTCATCTCGATTTTTTAATCCTAACCGATCACATCTATTCGATCGATAAATAATCGCGACGCTTTCGTTGAAATTTCAGGAATAAACTTTTTCTATTTTTTTATTTATTTACTTATTTCTCTTAGACATGCATCGCGATGTTCTACGAGAACATTGTTAAAAATTGCATCACGTACGCGTCTTTTTTCCACACGATCGATGATCGATTTGCAGCGATGTCCTGGATCGAACAAAGTGCCGTAAGATGGCTGCACGGAACTCCTGAATTCTCCATTCACGCGAAGAGAAGCGTTTAATCGGGTTTGACATCGTTAACGTCAGAAAAGGTGGCTAGGCCGAAGCAGAGTTCATCGCGTTTGACACAAAAAGAGACGTACGCTAGTACCATTGTGAATGCTTTTCTTAGCGTAGGAGCTCGGTTCTCGTACTTCAACGGAATCTTACGGTTACATTATTAACGCCTATTAATAAAACGGTTATCGCATTGTAATTCCTTCGAACTTTCCGACATTTACATCTCGAGCGAGTCTTCCACTCGCATTAATAATTCTTTATTCGTTTCGTTACTCGAATCTATGTTTCTCGATCGTGCTCGCACACGAATAAATTTCACGAGAAAGGTCACGCAAGATCGCATTTATAATTCGTCCCGACCACGTTACACTTCGCCTTATATTTTATAGCATTCCTTTAATATTCTCGGGCCCCTTTTGTACTTTCTTCGTTGCGCGTTCCGTCTAACGAATGCAAACACGAGTGCAAAAAGTACTCCTCGATCGCAATAATTTATTAGTCGCCGACTTGGCTCGTACAATGACGTATTGTGTGATCTCATGGCGTATTCTTAGCATCGTCGAAGTCGATTTTCGTACCTGGCGCGTTACCTCCTTCGCGATGATACTTCGTTTTTTCTACGAGCCCGATCGTTACGAGTCGATGTTACGGAGAATTTTTCGAATCCGTTCGTAGAGGGTTCGTCAGTTTCTCTTTCACGACGACTAATCGTCGACGAAGCGCAATCCTTCAAAAAATCTCGACTCACGTTCGGGGCAATTCGTCTCGTTGAAACTAGTTCCACGAGCATGTGCGACTTGAATTTCGCGCTCCAACGCTCTCATCCTCCTTCCAGGTTCCTCCTCGTGCGTAGTTACGTACGTACGAAGCGCGTTTTCGTGCACACGATCGTAGCGACGTATGGTCTTACTGTGCGAAATGTGCGAGTGCATATAAAATGCTCGACGACAATCGAATAAAAAGAAAAAGCGTGTAGCGCGAAAATACGGACCGTAAAATTCACATTAAAAAAAAGGAAGAAGGAAAGAAAAGAAGGATGAAACGAGACGGCCGCAAATGTCGTGGCGGTAGGGACGAGAGGGGGAAGGAAGGAAGAGAACGAACGGAGGACGACAGGTGAAGAGCGACCGCCAAATTGACTGGTGATGCGTTTCCTGCGAGAAATGATTGGGAGAACGATCGAAAGCCCATGGAAATTTGGTCGTAAGCAAATCGTTCGTCCAATTTTAGCGTTTCTTTGCGCCGTATTTCGTGTACCGTTCGTAATGGGAAACGACTACCATTACTACCATCGTCATTCGCCTGCGTCGTTTTTTTTTTCCGAACGTTTCGAGTCGTCGACGTTGATTGTCGCGAATATTTCAACGTCGATAAATATTCGAGTATGTTTCTCCTTTGAGCGAATTTTTTTCAAAAAAATGTCTGACGTATCTGAATTTCCGAAAAGAAAATTGAGGGCTAAAATGTAAGACGACGCTGCGCATGATGATCATCCAAGAGGTAGATGTCGTGGGATGAATAATGGACTGTACGAGTCGCAGATACCACTTTCTAAGTTTTCGATTATTTCATATTTTGTTTCGATCGATAGAATCTTTTAAAAATTCTTAGAAGATTCAAATCTTGAAATCTTTCAATTCTTATCTAATTCTATAAAAGAAGACAGTCTTTTTCGGGAACTACTTGTAAGTATCGATGAAGTTGTGTAATTGACAATCGCCTTAAACCGTGTAACAGGCGAAGATTCGTCTTAAACCGTGCCACGGGTTTCATTCCAAGTTTCAACGGAGAACGAAACAACTAAACTTAAGGGGAAAAGGGAATAAAAGTTGAAGAATACCTTTGTCGCTTTAAGTAATATTAGATTCTAGCTGAAAAAAGCCAATGAATCGCATTTTGCTTATTCGTTGCGAAGAAAACACAATAATTTCTGTTTTTCTCTGATAATTAAAAATATTCATTTAATGCGCGACCAAACAACCCCACTGGTCCGTCAATTTTTGTTTCTGTATATTTTAATAATTTGGTCGTGTGGTAAGTACATTTTTACGAGAAATGATAATATTATAATATTACGATGTCTCTTGTAATATCACAAGTGATGCGAGTCAATTATCGCATATTATATTTATAACGTTACATTTAAAATAGTTCACTCGAAGGAAGATATTATCGAACGATGTTCGTGAAGGTGTAGATTTTTAAATTGGTTATATTTTAGTTACTGTAAAGAAAAAGAAATGTTAAGTCATAACGTATTTTACACAAATACGTAAATTCTTTTTGATAGATAATGTTAAAACATCGAAAAAATGATAAAACGATGTATCGTTAGATAATAATTTTAACATTGTTTACAGTTTCCTCGAAAAATATAACAAATTATTGCTATAATAATTTATAACAAATAAGAAAATCAAAATTCAATTAATAAATCTTTATTTTAGTAAATTTCTTTTATGTGATTTATCTAGTTTATGCGGTATAAACTTAAAACCGATTATAAGAGAAATATGTATATTTGAATTGATTTAACTGAACATAGGAAACAGAATCCATTTACCAAATATACCGTAGAGGCTCAATATTGTACATGATAAAGTATTTTAAGCTCATCGATGGACCATTAAGAGCTTCTGGACTAGTTAGGTCTTCTAAGCCACCGAGGACTTCTAGACTCCTTCGGACTTCTGAATCACTTCGGACTTGGAGATTTCTTTGGGTGCGGTAAGGCAAATCTATATTAGCCAACAAAGTAGTGAGTAATAAAATCAAAGTTTTTTATCATTTCAATATTTTCTTAGCTCAAGATAGGATCCTCTTGTTATTTTTTACTGCCGTTTTAACGCTATAAAATTCAATTTACGACTTGCTCTTTTTAACACGGTCACGCCGGCGCGTACCACCGGTAGCTCGCACTTAGATATCTCGTCAGGCGGCGCGTACCATTGGTGGCTCGAACTTGTTTCATTAGACGGTACGTACCGCCATCAATTTCTATATTTTTCACTTTAGTTCGGCGCTGCCCGATAAAGCAAAGCGCTTTTAGAGTAGCCGCCTATGGAAGAGGTACATAAGATATGAACCCATAAATGTTCGATCGGATTTGTCTCGATTTTATATAGGCCAATTTATTAATTTGAGATCTTACTTTATTCTCGGAACATGACATACTTTCTATAATTCTCTTTCTATCATATAATTGACAGATAATTATACGAATTTATATTTCCAATAATTCTGCGTATTGCACCCGTTTCATTAAACGTCATACATCTTCATATCATAATGGAGCCATAATTTCGTCGCCTAATGCTTTCAGTATTCTTCTCCAATACCACGCTCTGTCATTCGATGATACCTAGTTTATTTTTGTTTCACTGACGGTATTACACATCTTCATTGATCACTAGTCCAATACTTACTAAGCGTGCTTGTACATTTTTTTTAGACATCCTTTGATAGGGTTTTGATTTCTTTTCATCTGTCGTGGCTCTTACATGACCCGACTCTGCGCTTGCGCCATGCCAGGACCATAGTACCTTACTTAACGTCAAGCCTCTACGGCGGTGTAAAAATATGGGACCATCGTTGCGTTCACAGCTCCTTTTTGAAGCTAGAAATCAGTAAAACGCATAAAACACGTGCCGAAACCGCGCCGTCTTTGACCCTTGCAGCTTGAAGGACTGATGGCAGCATGTTTGGACGTCAACGTGTCATCTTTTCGCTTTTCGACGTCGCTCGATTCTAGGAAAGAAAAACCTCCGCCACTTTTCTGGAACTTGCCATTCTCCTTCTTGTCTTCACCCTCGCGACACCAAGTCCGTACTATCTGCTTTCTTAGCGCGGATTGGTCGCTACCCAATTCAGTCAGTTTCGTCAGTCGATTGACTAGTTACACTCACCAATCCTAGTCTTGATTTAACCCCACAACAATCACGATTTTCCAATCAGTCTCACCTTAATAGTTTCATTCTCATCTTTAGCCTAGTCTCGTAACGTCACTCCGTTCAAATTGAATCAATCGAAGCAGTCGAAGCAGTTTAAGCACTGTCGGTAAGTGATACCGATATCGGACTCCATTTCCACTGTAACGTAACGCTTGGCGTTCACAATCGTAATCACACCACGGACTAGGCCGTCATATTTGTCATTTCAGGACTTTACGCACAACGGATGATATAAATATTACCCTAAAGGTAATGTTAATGTTCTTGACCCAAATGACTTTACTCGCTTTATTAAATATGGCACCGAAAAAGTGAAAAAGAAGGAAACTCTTAATTTCGATAATTAATAATAGTTCTAACAATAAGATCGACTTATACCGGAACTATCCCTATGTAGGCTTCTTTATTCGTGATTGGTTGTATACTATTGTTTATTATAGTATATCATATATTATATATATATATAATTTTTATAATATATAGTATATTATACTATATAATATTGGTTAGTGTTTTGTACAATAGGAATGTCGGGTATTGGTCGGGGACGACGCTGAGGAATGTGCTTAGGTGTCTCGAGCCTCGCCATCTGGTCCTCGTAAGGTGTTAATATCTCGCTACGTGACTGTAGACACGCGCCGTATAGGTTTCACGACACGATGCAATTGTCTCTCAAATTTGACGGTTATCACGAGTTATGAGCCAAAACTATCCATCTTTATGCTCAACATGGGCGAAAACTACCAATCGTACGGTTCTTGTAACATTATACAGGAACGTTTGTACGTGATATTGAAACAAGACGCGGACGGTACACGTTGCTTCGAATTACGTTTCAGAAATTACGGTACGCTCGTGTCCTTGCGCTCGTATCGTTAAGCGTTATACGCGTCTGCATTCAGAAGGAGGAGGTGGAATGGTTGTCGTGTTTTCGCGTTTCGCATACTCGACGGACGAATTTTGACGTCTTCCGATTCGCATATTCGAGGCTATGATTATTTACCGTCTTGTACTACGTCGTTATTAAATAAATTTATATTAGGCAAAGCGCCGAGTTTACACATTCCTTTCCAAAGAGAAGCGGAATCAAACGTTCGAGATTTGAAATGGTTTTATCAAATCACAAAATAAGGAACGATCGCGCGATATTTATTTTATTCTTTACGTTCCTACCATATTAAAGCAATGACGAACGGAAAGAGATTCTCATTCATGCGTAATTTTACTTTATGTTTCTTTCCCTTCTGCAAAAGGCAAGATTAAGGAGCAACATTTTTGTCGACTAAAACGTTACGTAGGCACTTGTTGCACAGTACCTTTCACAGATGTGTTTTTCCCGACAATTACTCGTAGAATCTGTAAAAAAGCGATATAGAAAGAGACTTGTTGAATACAGAGGTTATCGTTGTTTCCTGAATGAACAGACGCGTTATTGACGTTTTATCGAATGACAAGGTTTTTTAAATGGAATCACAGTTTACCGCTGTACGTATCAACCGCATAACGATCGCGTCAATTTTCACTTCGAACGTTTATTCGTTTTTTCGTATGTACGCGACAAGACAGAAAGAAAATGGTGACGAATAACGATAAATGCGAGGGAATTCGCGTTTGCATAAAGATTCTGTCACTAACATAAAATCATTTGAATCGTAGTAAACCGGTTGAATTAAATCCGATTAATATTTTACCTACGGCGGAATTTTTTCAGAACTGCGCGTTCTATCTCTGTTCTAATGCATCCACCTTAGAATAAAATTACAGTTCAATGACTTTTATTTCCTCTACCTCAACTTTTGTAACATTCAATATTACAAACAAATGCAAAGAATTTACTGACTCACAGTGTGCATTTGATAGCGTGAGTTATACGTCGTACATATGCATTGATTGTCGATCGGAAAGATTCTTGAAATTGCAATCAATAAGGATCGGCAAAAACCTTCCCAAGTACCTAAAATTTTAGTCGCATCCACGACAGACTCTGAAAGATATGAAATCCCACTCGAATCGAAACTAATCTGCGCGAATAAGATTAATTACTAAATGTGTAGATGTATTTTCGGACCAAGAGCTAGTAACCATTTTTAACACCTTTAACACTTAAATTAATTAAAATAATCGAGGCAACGCAACAGGAACACAAATGTTTTGTTAATTAATAGTACAATTAATAGCGTACCGACCGCGAATGATAGCCAAATAGGTAGATAAACTCGATTTAGCTCATGACAAACATTTATCTAGTACAAATTAATACGACTGTCCGGTCGATACGTTTCGCGATTTTGTAACGTACGTACAAATGCCCATCGAATATTATCGCGTTCATCGATCGAGGAAAACTCGCTCGGATATAGAGCTTGAATGTTCCTTTCGTAATTTCTAGGCCAGTGAAAAGAACGACCCGTAGGAAGATGCTCGATAATAACATTCCACGTTCCTCGCGGAAGGTCTTCAGAGAGGAACGCGACTAAGAGCGATGTCTTACAGGGATAGCGATCGTCTAATCATAAGCGAGAGTCAAAGCCAAAGGAAGTTAAACGCCAAAGCAACCGGGCGATGGTGGTAGTAGCCTTCGTACAGGGGTTACTGTCTAATTAACAGTCTCTTCGCCGCTTCGAGTTTTCACGAAATCAAAGAAACGCGGATTATACGCTAGCTGAGATCGGGGACCACTTGCCTCCTTACTCTTTCTCTTCCTCGATCTCTCTGGCGCTCGCTCTTCGTCTAACGTCGTCCTTTTCGTTTTCATTAGATTCAATTACATCAAAATAGGTTAGCTCGGGAGGTAATTAATTTTGGATTCCCCGTGAAAGTTTAATCGCGAGAGTTTCTCTTGCCGCGCTAGCGCAGTATTTCGAAAGTATCTTTTTAAGGCGTTGTAAAGACCGAAGCGACGAGTGAACTTAAAGATATGGAGGACTGAGATGCCAGCGCCGTAATCTCACCTCCGGAAAGTTTCTCTCGTCGCAAATCTTCCCGTGCCACTTCGTCTTCGCTCCTTCCCGACCTCCTACCTACCGCCACCTCCCTTACTCCCCGGGGGAATACACGAACGAGCGTGTAAATCAGAAGACATTCGACTTTTTAAACTGATTACGCTCGCCTCGACGAAGCGAGGAATCGAGCGTAGGGATGAGAGGGAGAGAGAGGGCGGACTAAAACGAAAGAACCAGAAAGATAAAGGG
This sequence comes from Liostenogaster flavolineata, assembly GCA_025433975.1. NCBI lineage: Eukaryota > Metazoa > Arthropoda > Insecta > Hymenoptera > Vespidae > Liostenogaster > Liostenogaster flavolineata. The sequence goes on along the minus strand of JAITYT010000204.1, from coordinate 63,031 downwards.
AGAGAAAAAATCCTCGTGGAAAATTTAACTGCAAGAATGAAATAATGTATTACGACTGGCAGCCGTGATAACAAGCGTGTTATTACGCCAGATAAAAGAAAGGGGAAAAAGAATCCCCGTGTCGAAAGAAAGATGGCGTTTTTGTGCAGATCCAATCGATAGTACTGACGACATTCGAACGATTTCGTACCGTTGCTACGTTTATTCGTGAAATCGCGCGCGTATCGAAGGAGAAAGGAAAAAAATTAATTTATCGAACAAATCGATCGAAATCGACATCCTTTTATTTTTCTCCTTCGTAGCAAGACTCGCTAACGTCGACCGTGGATAAAATCCACGCACGAATCTAATAACTGCTGGAGAATGAAACGTACGGTGTCTTGCGTAAAACGCCGTAGACGCTTCGAATAATACGAACATTGGACGACATTGCAGTACCGAGCTACGATGAATACGCGAGTACCTTTCTCCATCGTGTAAGTGCTCGCCGTGGTGCGTGATGGCTCCTTGACTCTCGACACTCCTCGTTGTTCTCGTCCGCGAAACGCTTCGAAGAACGTTTACTTTGCTGTTACAGTGTTACTGCAGCTATAGTTACAGTGCCTAGTCTCCGTACTTCGAAATGCATCGAGACGGGTCATTCTGGAGAAGTCGGAACGTCTATTCAATCTCAGTGCGACGCGAGTTTCATACTGCGAACTTCGCTGCTGCGGACGTCGTCGATTCGAACGATCGTCATTATCTTCGTCGTCTTGATTTGTTATCGTTTCGCAAGTTACTCCCCGTACTGAAACACCTCGTTATCTCTGTTCCAGAAGCGACTCGATCCTATTGGTTACTTCGGCTTTTCTTCCGCCGTTTAAATCGAGACTCCCTTTGAGAAACTCGAAAATTCGTCGAATTTCGATTGAAAAACCTTACGACGTTCGCTTGCGCGCAAGCATTCGAAGGATTCTAAAATGACCGAGGGATCGAGAAAGAAAAAAAAAAGCTAGAAAATGAGGTTTCTTTCGACATGGGCAAGATCGTACGCAGCTCGTAACGTTACGATCGCAAGGGAGAATCTCGTGCTCGCCCAAGCGAATGCGCGCGTTCCGTCGTCATCCTCTTTGTTGGATCGCGATAAGCGCGAGTCTGGAAAGTCGCTCGAAAGGTATTTCGTCGAGCAATTAACAACGCTGCTACGTAACAATATCGCTGATGGTGAGCGAAAATGGACGTCGCGATACGGCAATCCCCGAAACAAGGTAAATTTAAGCGGAGAGGATTTCCCAATTAGTCGAATGGAGTGTGCAATGAGCCTGCGAAGGTTAACGTTGATGGTGGAGGGTCGATGATGTCCACGGAGACAGACAAGGATAAAGAAAGAAAGATAGAGAGGGAAGAGCGAGAAGTGACAGGCAGCCCGACGGTACTTTAAGCCCAAGACGTCACGAGAGTTTAGTGAAACGGTTAAAGGAGCGACCTAACGAGAAGTCCCTTTGTCCCAGCGGATAACCTTCCTCTCCATTAACCGGTCCGTACGATAGAGTCCTCCGATGTATCAGGAAATCCCATAAGAACAAATTAGGCGAGTAACGTCCCTCGCGACAGAGAAACGCTCGGTTATGGTTCGATGGGTGTACCGACCGTGAGAACGATTCGATATCGTTTTCGAGATCGAGCTAGCCGCTCGTTTTCTCATACGACGAATTAGCCGCCTTTTGAAATTCCCTTTACAGGGTGTATTTGCTTTGCGACGCGACGACGGCGAGAATGAAATCGCCTCGTGGTGGAGAGTCGAGGCTTTTACGATAATAGCGGTAATTAATATAATGAAACAAATAATATGAGGAGGAAAAGGGAAGAAGGAAAGGAGCGCGATGGCTTTAGCTTTGCGACGTCGCGAATTAAAGAGAAGAAAAACAACGTTCGACGCCACTCGGCGTGCTACAACGCACGAATAAAGTAAAAGGTAAGTAGCTTAAAACTGATTAAGAAGCGAGAATCCACGGTTATGCGCGCTCCGAATGTTTGTAATCTTCGCTTTTATTTTTGCCAGAAATGAATTTTCCCGTAGAATATCCCTCGTAAAGAACGATGCAATTTCCTTCTGGTTGCGCGAACGTTATTGCAACCGATAAGTATACCAAATTGAGAATTTTATCGACGGTACTCGTACCGAACACGATAGTTCCTTCGAACTTGCGCTTCCCGATCGATCGAAGATGCTTCGGATATAACTGTCGTTCCATCGCGTAATCGCGACAAGAATAATAATACGCGAGGAAAAACTGTTCGCGGAAAAGAAAGAAAATGGCGACTCGTATTATTTCGACGTTCGATCGAGAATAATGTAAACGTACGTCGGGACCCCGAAGAATTTACGAAACGCGTCACAATGGCGTTCTATTTTTAACGAGAAATTCCGGATTAAATTAAAATTGTTAAAGATAATATTCAAGTCATTGGCGTTCTGATGTCGCTGTGGAGTATGCGCTGACGTGACGACGTTTCGATCGTTTTTAGCTTTTCAGTTAGAGGAAAGACTCTTTTGTTTAACACCTGATCCACTAGAAATGCAATGTCTCAGCTGGCTATGCCGTGCGCTGTTTGTAATGATTTAGGTATTATAAAATTTATCTTAACAAAAATAAATTTCATCGTTACCTTGAGAAGAGTCGATTAGGCCGAAAGAGCCAAGGAAAATAATTCTTTTTGGCTTTTCGTTCGATAAAGGAGCGAACGATACCGCGAAATATCGAAGGATGTTCGGAATTAGAAGTAAAGATAAATTCTCGTCACGAAACGTTCAGCGTCTCTTTCTTCGTTATCCATGCTAAAACGGCACGTTACGTCGATCGATTCCCCGAGGTAAAGTCAAAGGAGCTCTTCGATAGACGCGACCGATACTACTTTAACCCTCTCGCGACGACACGATCAAACCCCGGAAGTTTTTCAATCTGCTGGAGAAAAACTTACGCGGAAACGAGAAAACGAGCGACTAGGAAGAATCCATCGGTCTCTCGATCGAAAATCACGCAGGAATTCGTAAAGATAAATTCCTTCCTCTAATCGATCGTTCCAACCACGCTCATCGCTTCCCTTTTAACACTATTCCGACCGCTGTCACGTACGCGTCACTTCTTTTTACCAGCGACGATGCATTCGATTCAAAAATGCAAATAAAAATTAAATTAACTGTATGATGATATTCGTGCTAATCGACTTTGAATTTGAAATTTGAAAACGTGTCCCAAAAATGGAACATTGGCGGAATGGGTTAAACGAATGCATATCGATGCAATTTTTAGAGAAACAATTTTTTTACTGTCTTTCTCCTTTCCCAATTTGCCAGTTCGTCTTTCGTTAGACCCTTACATCGCTACTAGAATTCTACTAAAATTAGTAGAATATACGCGGCAACCTAACGGCGATACGACGAACGTGCGCTCGTCGAAGTGTTAATACGTAGAACGTTATAACGATTTAGAGACAATAATGGTGGCGATATAGAGACGAGGGTAAGTTGGCGCGAATAAATCGAACGTTTGACGCTTCTTTTCGACGAGTCTCGCAGAGACGAGGATTCCGAACGCATCGAGGAATTCCCGTGGGAAAAATCAGACAAGGCCCCTTCGCGATATAGAAGACGAGAGCTTAGAGGAGCACTCAGGGCATCCGATACCGACGACCACTTTGTCCTCTACTTTGTCTTTCTCTTCCTGGCGGATTCCCTTTCTCCGTCTCCGCGGCACGATCCAAAAACGAGAAGAACTGATGGAGAGAAAGAAAAGTTACTGGAGAATCCCGAGGCACGCGGAGAATGGCAGCGTTCTTCTTCGCGTTGACTCCTTCCCCGTCGTCGAATGAGTGCTAGTCGAAAGCGACGATCAATTCGCTAGAGACGTACGTCTCGGCTCAGACCGTCGAAATGCAGACGAACCCGTGCGAATTGGCGCAATGATGATAACT
>JAITYT010000204.1:36750-51480 GCA_025433975.1 Liostenogaster flavolineata | reverse complement strand
AGAGAGAGAGAGAGAGAGAGAATGACTCTTGAATCACGGTCAAAAGAATAGCGTGCGAATCTATGAAAAAAATGTCGATGCATGGCACGTACCCGTAGGACGCGCGAATCGGCCAGGCTAAAACGAAGTTTTCCTTTCTTGCGGCCTGCTCCTGCTCCCTCGCCCTCTCTTTTTTCGCGATTCGATTCGGCACGAGCGTTAATCATGTAATTGGGGCAGACTCAATTACCGGGCCCAGTTTTTTGGCCTCGTCGGCCGGCACTCGTTACTCGCATTCTAATCTAACCGTCGACGTACGTTCCCATCCACGTAGCTACGTAGGTGGATAGCTATCTCGCCCGACGAGACGCCTTTCTGCAATTGCAACGGTGATGTAACCCAAATCAGTCACTCCCGCAATCGCGGTTTCGCCGATCGGGGGCTAAGAGACGAGTAGGACGCGAAACGACGGAGGAAAGAGGGAAAGCGCAAGCCAACGGCGTTACGAGAGAAAGAGAGGGAGGGAGAGAGACAGAGCGCGAAGGTGGGAGTGTAGTCGGAGAGACGGGAGGAGAAATAGGACTGGAAGAAGAACGGTAACGCGACGAGAAAGCCGTAGAAGCGTTGCAGGGAGAGAACGTGCGAACACCTCGGGCGAAACATCACGTTCGACCTCACATCGAACCGGAAAATTGTACAGCGCGCGAAACAGACTCGAACCAATTTTTTCTCCCCTTCCCTCTCTCTCTCTGTCTCTGTCTCTCTTCCTCTCGCTCAGTTTTGTTGGCCGACACCGTCGACGTCACAGTCGCCAAAACCGATCCTCCCCCCTGGCTATCATCGTCCTCACGAAGCCTTCTCTCGCTTTTCCGTGCATTCCACCCACCGCCAGCATCCACCTTCCCTTTCCCATCGAATATGTATCCCTTGTCCCGCGCGGCCGCTCGAAAACGAAAATATATGCGATCGGGACTCATGTTTGTGCGTGACTGCAAAACGAGATTTCCCAGTGCCGTAAAAAATATTGCAATCGAGACGCGGTCGGTCGGTGCGCCGACAACGCCGACGCCGCACCGCTTTGATCGACGAAAATTCGCGTCGGTTCGTTCGTTTTCGATGCGCGAGGCTAATGGAAAATCAGGCAGGGAGGCGACCGAGTGCCCGATAGGAACGCAGAGGACCGGCAGAGTGCCGACGAGCGACTCGACAGGCGTAATACGGAGGGATAGGAGGATATAGGGATTCTCGATTAATGCGTCAAAAACGCTACGGGGGGGAAATGTCAATTTGGAATCGTTTCAAAAGTCAAACCTTCCTACGACGTAGCACCGGGACAATTCCGTACGACTGTAATTGCGATTCTGTCGCGACCGACACGATTTTTCGATCTTTCACCCCGGAAGAAATTTCGCTTCCTCCTCGTCGTCCCTCTAACCCTCTTAACTCTTTGTATTAGACCCTGCCGAATCGTTTTTGAAATCAGAAACAAGTTTCTTCTTACGCGTTCAGAATAAAAATGCAGTTTTTTTTTTAAACCGATGCAGCGTTCATTTCTTTATTATTTTTTGAGGGGCTGGTTGAAAATAAATTCGAAACCAAATATTTAATATCGATTGAAAAAAATATATTTTTTATCGTAGAGCCGTTATTATAAAACCATACGCATTTGGTTATCAAGAATTTGACACCTTATCACTTGAGTGACACATCACGAGCAAGGCAGTCGATTTAGCTCGGCTGTACGAGTTAGCAGCGTGTGAATTAAGTTATCACGAGTCAGGCTCGTTATTCCGTCTCGATGACGTAGCACGGAGAAAAAATTGAACGACAGTACAACGACACAGTACACGTACGGAATGAGATTTCACAACGAGATGAGCCGTTTCCCTCATCGGTAAATCATGATAATGCCAATTCCGCTTTTCCATCGTGGTCGTCGTCTCGTTCTCGTTGATCCTTCCGTTATAATGAACGATTACAGTCGATCCCCGTAAAACCGTATCCACGTATATTTAGATAGGTATATTGAATATAACGTCTGTAATACTGACGAATCGAAATGGAAGATGTTCCTTGAAAATTTATCGACGTTCTTAATCATACGAGCTCGTTTGCTCGTTAACATGCTACTCATTATCCTCTCTATGTGTTTTTCGCATAAGGTGATACAAGATAGCGCAAACTCGAAAATGTGAAGAATTTTCCGTGCGGTGAGAACATATTTACATTACGTACTGTGCAGAGTTTAGAGCTAGCGCACAGGCGGTCAGTTTCGCCGTAGTAATAAGAGTCAAAGAAACAATTATCTTCTTTTTACGCACATCGGAACGCTCTCTCTTTCTGTCTCTTTCATCGTTGTAAAGATTAAAAATTTCCGTATCGCGCGTTATTACCGCGTAGAAATGTAATAAAGCTTACATAGAAATATTTTCATTCTCACTGTAGGATCTCCATACACGCGTAGAAAATTTAATCGAATTATATTCGAACGATGGTAAAAAAAAATATCGAATTGTAAATAAACTAATAAACGTGGCGATACGTCGATTGGAATTTAGTATCTACACGAGGTTCTAATACACCTTTAGGAAGCGAGGACGACGACCGTGCAAGTATCCCGCTTCCCGACAGCGTATTGATCCCCTCGTGTCTTTCTTACCTTGAATCTTTAATCCGGTTAAGTAATCGAAAAGCGGTATGGGTCCCTCTTAATTAAATACCCATGGAATTATTCAGACTTCCGTTAGCCGCGAAGGCGGTTGGTATCGGCGGTATTGCGACGAATAAGCGGACGTCATCGCGTTCGGAAACGCATCAAATCTTAAAATGGTGCAGGACAGAAGCGAGTCGATGGGAAACGAAGAGGGAAAAAAAGAGGGAGAAAGAACGCGAGATGGAAGTATCGACGCAGGGAGTGGACGCGAATTCGCGAGTAAATGCACGGCTGGAAACGACGGTAATTCTCTTGAATTCTAATCGGTTGGCACATCAGCTCGGCTCGAACGACACGAGAATTCAAAGATCCAACGGGCGGTGATTTTGTTTCGCCGCGACGGAGATAAAAGGAGAACGGAAGAGAAAGAGTGAAGCGTAGGAAGAGCGAGAAGGGAGAAAGACCGAATCAGCGGTACGTTGACTCTCGCGTAATTACGTTCGCTTATCTCTTCGCGACGATCGCGGCTGGACTGTGCGTTAATGGAATCTCGAAAACGTTTTATTCGCCAATCGATCGATAGATCGGTCGATCGACCTACGATATCGATCGGCGATAAAATCGACGTGTGATTCGAACGGACGTCGCACATCGTCGACGCACCATCGCTGCCACGTAACGACGTACATACATAAAGCGTGACGACGTTAAAGAGAAATGCAAATGCGAATTTTCGTTGATGAGTTTAGCCGTGCGCGAGAACGTCGAGCTACGAGAGGTCACACGGAGCGGAGGCAGTTGGTCCGTGCGATTCGAACAAATCGTCTAAATAAAGTGCGAATTTTTTTCCGTAGGATAGTTCGAATTTTTATGCGTAACTCGCCGGAAATGACGCTATAATTATTAACATCGCGAGTATGGAAAGTACATATGTCGATATGCGTTATACTATTTTGTTAGATACGTAATCTCTTGAATTAATTTATATGGAAACTGAGATTACAAGAAACGCTCCGAATCGCGTGCAAGTATTTATCTCATCTTGACGCTCCAATATATTACAGATTCGCGTAATTATTATTGTTATTATTATTGTTATTATTATTATTATTACGAGAGTAACACGGTTAATCTCGCGATACGGCTAATTTTGTGGTAGTTTAAACGAGTCCGATTCGCGAAGATAACACCGATAACGCGAAAGCAAGCTTTCCACGAAAGAAACGAGTGTCTCTATGAAAATTGCTTCCGCTTTATCTTGGCGAATCGGGCTCGTTCGAAATATCGTTAATTTCAACGTGTCGCGCAATACCAATTAATTTCTTTCATTCTTTCCTTCCTTCCTTTCACACATCTTTCGTACGTATGCGTTCGCGTTTGCTTCTCGTCGTTTCTCTACAATCACGTACGTACGTACGCACAAGTACTCATTATTTCACTGGAGACACTCGCGACGTCGAAATCTTGATACGTACTACTCGAACGTGCGGTTTTGCTACGCGACAACGTCTGCGCACGTCTGTCACGAAAACGTTTCTCCAATTTGCCGTCCCGTCGTTCGCAAGTTCTCGATATTCAAACTTGGAACAAGTTGGAGCGAGCGTACACACGGCGAACGCGGTACGACAGTTTTTCGTCGTCCTCGATACTTCATCAATTAATAAGATAAACGTCGATTTTCCGACGGTTGGAATTAGTCGAGAGGAGAACAGGATAGCATCGGATCGTTTTGCATTCTCCTCGAAGCTGTTATAAATCGTGCCAAAGGACTTCGTCAGAGGACGTTAACGACTCTTGCGATCTTTCGATTGTCACTTTGTAGGTGTCGTTGATGTTTTCAACGAGAGAAAACAAGAAAAAAAGAAAAAGCGAAGAACGCGGAATATATTTTACGCGAGAATTGGCAATAAAAATATTTGTACGCTCATAGTCGCACAAATATTTGCAAAAGGGAGAAATTCGAAATTTATCGCGGAGTTTGCAGCCGCCTCTCCGCCCTTTAGCACTCATCCCTTCTCCGCGATCTCCACGACCTATCCAGGCTCGAGCGCCGAAAGCGCCCCTTCATCCGCGAGAAACGCGCATCGATCCACGATGGTAACTACAGGCGTACCTTACGATCGAACAGGAATTCCGTCCGATCGTAATTTTGAATATTCGATACACATTTTGAAAATATTTTATCCGTTGGAATTGACGAGGAATGCAACGATGATTGCTTCGCGTGTACCCTGTGACGCACGCTATCGTTTCTCCAGAAGGAAGAATCGTTACGCGAAACGTAAAATCGAAAGACGAAATAATGACGTAACGATCTCGCCCTTACCGTCGATCCAACACCGAACGATCGACGAAATACCTGAGGAAGATCACGCGAGAAAATCGAATACAACGGATAACGTAGGTCCGTTCGTTTTATTTCCCTAGAATCGAATTTCCACGAAACATCGTATTCGTCTCGCTCCGCGGAAAAAAAGGATATCCCCGGCATCGCTCTTTTCCATCAGCTCGCCGAATTGGAAACATCGAACGGCGTGCGACATAGACGAATATCGAGGGCACTTGCGGGATGCACGTGCCCGATGTATATCGCGAGGCAACTTAAAACGTTCGAAATAACGCGATACCGTAAGATTTTTCCTCGTACTTTCGAAACGATCGGCGTCGTGTATCGATGCCACTTACGAAATAACGAAAACGGAGTTTCGGCATTAGCCAAGTCGAATTCTTGGTAGTGGCGAGAGCTCGAGCTCTCGATCGATTCGTTCGGTGCGCCCGACGACGAACGGTCGGATTCGTACAGAGGGGGGAAGGGGCGGAGGGTGAGACCGAGAAAAAGCGGACGAGAAAAGGGGAGGGAAAGAGACGAAAGAAGGAGCGGGAAGGAAACACGTCGAACCGTTAGAAAATAAATTGGGCAGCCGTCGCGTTGGCTCGTCGGTTGCAAAATTCATACCGCGGCCGACTACAAAGTTTTCTTAATAACGGAATCCCGAATTCCGACTGTTTCACTCGAAGTAGGTCGTACTGCATACGATTTCCTAGGTCGTATCTCCTTCCGTTCTCCACGGTTCTGTCGTGACTGCTCCGCCTCGGTCCCCCTCGCGCCATCTTTCTCACCCTCGCTCTCTCTCTCTCTCTCTCTCTCTCTCTCTCGTCGTTCCAACCGCCACGACTTTCCTCTCCACATCGTCCTTTTTTTCTTTCCACTTTTCTTCGTCGCTTTCGTAGCAATCTGTCCGCCTCGCCACGCGCCTTCTCCCCCGCCGTCGTTTCTTCCATCTCCGTACCGAGAAGATGAATGGCGGCGTTACTAATTGTAGACGCAGCCACGTAAGGAACGTTTCCACTCGCTCGTGTCGTCGAGGAGGGAGGGAAAGTTCGCCACTGACTGCGCGCGACCACGAGAACGGTGCAACGTCAAACATCGGGTGGGCGCGACGAAAAGGGCAGCTTCGCGTTAACTAATGGAACGAAAAAAAAAAGAACGAAAGAGACGAAATAGAGGAGGAGAACGATACCGATCGAAGCCCGAATAAAAAAGAATGCTGAGAATGCGCGAACTCGCGATACACCGTGGGAAAGAAAATAAGGGGAAGTGGACGGTTTCGTAAATGCGAAGAAATTTAGTCTCCCCGCGACTGACGAAACAATACTAGGGATATCGTTCATTTTTACGGTATACGACGCAAGTTAAATTTTGTTAGGAAGATAAATTGAAGAACTCGCTCAACTTCAGGGATCTCGCTGCCATATTATCATCGCGAGGGTCGCCTGATAGGACGATCAAACGGGGAGAGGATTCTTCGAATTTTCACCTGACAAAGTACTTTCGGCAAAGAGTCCAGATGTTACGTCCGGGACGCCAATTTCAAGCGAGATCGATCACTTTCCGAAAGTTTAACGGGGATAAAAATGACTATCGAAGCTCGAGTTTTTATCCGAGAGATGACTTTTCCATCCTGCGCTTTATCATCTTCGAGCGTGGAAATCTGAAAACTCGCGTGAACGGGTGTCGATACGCTCGACTCTACGGAAGAATCGGGAGAAACGGTTGACAGGAGTCGCGCGTGGCAGGAACGACAACGACGTCGATGACGACACACGACGACAACGGCCGCGTCGACGTCGAGAGACAGCCGTCGATGTCGAGAGCGACGCGTTACCCGTCGCGTCTTCCACCGCTGGTAAAAGGAAAGAAAGGGAGCTGGAAGAAAGAGGGGAAAAAAAATGAAAGCGCGACGAAATCACTTTTTGCCAGAGGCAAGGCAAAACGAAAACGTTGAAGGGGTCGAACGATCGTCGGGAAAGAAATCACGAGGGAGTCAATTTCACGGCGTTCCTTCGCACACCTACGTTCCATTCGTCGCGTGGAATCGCACCGTTGGAAGGGACGCGACCGCTACATGACGCCGCAGACTTTAACGAGTCCGTCTATCCAGTGACGCTCTCTATTTTCTCCTTCTTATTCCATCGATATTCTTACTTTTCTTTTTCCTCCACGTGTACCTTCGTGCACCAGTTTTTTTTAGACATTTTTTCTCTTTATCGTTTCTTTGTCGGTCGGATGCCATTTTCTATTCGACTCGTATTCGTGCCAGCGCACGTGTGTACGCGATCGATCGAGGGATCGAAACGTCTCGCGGCATTTCGTTCGTTTCTTCCTACTCTTTTTTTTTTCGATGCCGATCTTCACGCACAAGTTTTTTTAGAAACTTTTTCTCTCTATCGTTCCTTCGTCGAGCGGATGCCATTTTGTATTGGACTCGTGTCCGCGTCAACGCACGCGTGTAGGACCATTCGATGTCTGTTAATTTTTATCATTTTTCTATCGAACAGGTGCCATTTTTTATTCGACTCGTGCCTGTGTTAACACGCGCGTACACGATCCATCGATGGATGGAATCGTCCTTCGAACGCTCGGGATTTCGTTCGTTTCTTTCACATCGATTCCTCGCTGTCGACCTTTTTCCATTCGTTTCGATCTATTCTTCTACTCTTTTGTACTCGTTTTATTTCTACGACTCTAGACGTAAGCGAAAATCGAGTACGAGTCAAGTTAGACCAGGGTTCGAGCTACTGGGAGCTCTGTTTCGCTAAGCAACTCAATCTACTCGAGCGACATCGATACTTTCCTAGCTGTTTCTATTACTTTAGCGCATATAACGCGGCTGCGTATCCACGCTTTGAAATTTGGCATTATCACAACTCCATCTCTTTATCCTCTTTTTACTCTTTGCTTGAAATTACCCTTCGCTTTTGTACCGACGAAAATCTGCTTCCGTTAGACAAATTTCTCTTTTTTCTCTATCTCGTAGCGGAAGCCTACCGACGATCGGGCGCACCAAACTTACGAAAACTTCGCTCGTTGTAAATAACTCGTCTCATCCTTATTCCCGGTAAAAGTTTCCATGCGTTTCGAAGGAGCAAGCCGTTAAAGAGCGTCGATGTACCGTGATTGCTTGCCGAGTCGAGCCACCGCTGTTAAGCGGGCGCGGTCCGACAAGAGCGAGGAAACTCGCCGCTCGGCTAAATTGACAAATTATGATAAATGGCAGCGGTCCGACGATTATTATTATCATCGCTTGCTTTCCAACGCGTAGATTACCGAAAGGTGTTGGTACCTTGGCGTTTCGCGACGTCGCTCGTCCCACCACTGTCGTCCGTCTATCATCGTCGAGCGTCGAGTTTTCGCAGTTTCGCTCGGTTAATGGTCCTAGACGTACGTCGCTTTTGTTCACGGTCGATCGGATTTGTTCGGACGAGAAACACGCTTCTATTACGTCGTCGTCGCGATTCGAAGCGCGTCGATGCTCCGCGCTATTTTCTCCGTGTTTTACAGCGCCGCTTTTCGACCCTGTGACCACCTCGATCGTTCGATTCGCCTCCAATCGAATAATATTTATTCATCGAGGCTTCCGTTCTTCGCCCGTTCGAATTCTCCTCCTACGAAGGAGGATCAATTTTCTCCGTCTTGCCTCGCGACAAACGAGGTCGATTGAAATTTAACTTTTTATCGTTCGATCGTATCTCTCGGAAAAAGACGGAGGCCTTTTTGGAATTTCTCGCTTTTTATCGCAAGTTCGCACGTACGATCTTTCGGTTTTCTTAAGTTTCGACTCGCAATAGTACAGGCTGACCAATGGGAATGTGTTGAAAGTTACGGCGTACAACCTCAAAACATCGCAGAGCTTGAAATGTATTTCAAAGTTTTTGTAAACGATTGCAGTTCCGTGTTAATTTCAAAGGGCGACACTTTGAAAACATATACCACTGATTCGTACGCGCTAGCAAAAATTTCCTTTTTTTTATATCGCGTATTTCAATCGTTAAATTATTACATTTCTCTTTCATATATATGCTAATAAAATTGACAAATTTTCTCTACAAAATGGCGTTTAATTCATTTTATTTGGCCTACTTGTTACGAAGTAATAACTGTTTACTTTTAACGCATTCCCATTGGTCACTCTGTACTTAAAAATATAAGTAGTAAATATATAGGTATCTGTACGAATACTCTGGGAACGTTTAACCAATGATAACGTTAAATGTAAATGTAAAAAAGTTGATTATCAAGTCTATGCGAGCTTGACGTAAAGCCTTCGATCTATTCTCGGTATTGTGCATATTTTTATCATTTTCTTCGTGTTTACGGTTCATCGTAACCCATCCGTAACTCATATTGTATTGGCAGCGATAAACTAAAATATCGTTGCGTCCTGGTTCACACTAGATTCGATTGTTTTTTAGGTATTTTGAGAAAAGGTTCTAAAACTAAATTTGGGGCCTCGTGTTCGGGATGCATCAGACGAACGAACTATAAAACGAGTAACAGGCGTGTACGTAAAGAGTGAAAACGAGTTATAACGATATGCGTGGCATCAGCCGAACGTGACATCGATTCCTTCAGAATGGCCGAGTGTGGGAAAAAGGAAAATTTGCTCGCGCCATCTTTGAGAAATAAATACGGGAATATGAATGTTGTTGTGGCTTGGGTAGTTTAGCAATGGACTATAAGAGCATCGAACGCGAAACATGAACTTTTTTTTGTCGAGAAAAGGTTCTCGAGCCGCGATAGTTCGCGAAACAACTCGCTTCTGTCGGAAATTCGTCGCGCGATTTAAACGCTGATGATCAATCGTCCTGGAGAATCGCTCGCTATCGCAAGTGGCGAAAGTGCTTTAATTCCAATCGCTTCGCGAACCTTTCGATACTGACGAACTGTTCTAGCAAAGCGCGATCACCAGACGTCAAAAAATCGTCCATGTCCGCGAACGCGCCTTTGATCGCACGATTATCGCTTTCGATTGGTTTCCCTTTTTACGTAGGATCGAGCGTTTCACGCACATCGTCCGTACTTTTTCCTGCAAAAAAAAGCATCGCTCTATCGACTGATCGACTCGCTGCGTCGTATGGACTCTCGTTTCCACCTCGAATCCACGCGAGCAAAAGCAAATCGTCGTCTATTCGCTTGCTTCTTTTATTCCTCCTTCGGGTAAGGGAAGGGCGCATCCTCGTCGTCGGACGTTTCCTACGTGGTTGCTCCGAGACGTACGACGAACGAGACGAAATCGGTGTCGGCAACCGAGCGACGACTACGAGCACAAAGCGACACAGGACGGATAAGAATCGTCGCTTCCTTTGTGAGGAAACAGCGCCCTGCACTTCTCACGATCGGTCGAACGATCGACAGAATGCATCGACAGCGCTCGAGCGTTAAGAGATTAATTCGGAAAGGAAGATACGACGAGTACCGTGGAATCAGTTTCTCTTTTATGCTCCTCGTTCGTTCCCAAGTTTCCTTCCTACTCGACAAGGGGCGAGTCGCTTTTGAAACGAGCTGCGCGTAAGATCTCGATACCTCCAGGTAGTCCAGGTTTTACGATTTAACGATTTGCGATCGCTTTTAACCCTTTCGCGACGGATGCCGTATGTATACGGCAGTCACTTGGTGCGTCACAGCGGCTGACGCCGTGTATATGCAGCAGCCATTTTTTGGCCCAGAGGCCGCTCTATATACGGCAGTCATTTATTAGTTTACAGCGGCTGATGCCGTCCAGATACGTCAGTCACTTGGTTCGCAGAGGCTGTCGCCAACAATATACGGTACAGAGTTTATCGTTAGAGAAGAAAAAATTTGTTCTCGGTAAGATTGGTCGCAAAGTCTTGGACGCTTCCGCGCTCTTCGAACGTTTCAAGTCGACACAGCGGATCCGAACGGATCGAAATTAATCATCGAACGTCGTTCTCGTTTAGGCGCGATCCCACAATGCCTCGAAAACATCGATATTACCGATTAGATGTCTAGACGAGATCCATCGCTCTCGGTTGTCGTTCGAACGATTATAGGTTAATAGACGGAGTTGGGAGCAATCGGTACTCGATCGAAGTTCCGTTCGCTGTAAATACCAGCGCGTTAATCGCCGTTGATTTTTAGAGTCTCGTCGATCGACTTGATTGCCGCGTAATTTCACGAGGAGGAGGGCGTTCGCCATTACGCCAACGTAGCAAACAGGACTCGACCATTGGAGTGAAAACGACCGCTTGGATACACGTATATCGAAGAAACGCGGTCGACGTTCGGATTAAGGTGATTAATATCTGTACATAGAGTGAAAAAGGTCAATAAAAAATATGGCGCAGGCGTTTCGTCGATAATATTACAACGCCAGCTGTTTCACTCACTTCAAATTTTCGACCATTCGAAACAATACGATGCGTTTCTATGCGACCTGGACGTTCAATATCATCGGTGCATTTTCGATCATGTTTAAATTCTGTATACCACTTCTCGACCGTTGTGTACGATGGAGACGTGCCATAATATTTATCAAGCCATATCTTGGCTTGGACAATATTTTATTTACACGTCTAAGAACCCTATTATTACGTCCTAGTATTCAAAATTTCGAACGCTAGGGTATACGAGATTACTCGAAGAATGGATATCGCGTTTAAATAAAATCACTGTCTATATTTGGAAAATTTAGCGTATAACGTTTAAAAGAGATTTAAATAACGCCCGAGGAGTTAAATGCCGAAATATTAAATCACCGCTGGAGGGGTTAAAAAGAAACGTTTAATCGAAGCGAGAAATTCTTTGCAATCCATATCTTCTCGAACGTCACAAGTAGCGTCACTTCAACGACTGTAACTCGTAAAGTAACCGACGAAATATTCAATCGATCACGATTTGCGGACTTTTCACCCCCCGTAGTACATCCATCGACGAAAAACATGGAGAACGATTTATTAGTACGAATTTTGATAGGGCAATTTGGCCATCGGACGACCGTCTCGAGTGGCAATTTCGCTTCCACGAAAAGTCATCGACGGGACGAATGGAAGTCGAGTGCCGTGCGAAGCGGCGCTCGCGCGACGCGCCGCGCTTCGCACAAAGCTTCCTCTCGCGGCCGGATTTTACCGCGAGAAGCGAGCGACGTTCCACTCGTGTTCGCGAGAGTTATGCGAATCGCGAGACGCGCCCAGCTTGGATATTACGTCGCGAGGAACGCGCCATCGAGAATATTTATTGCCTCCAGTCGAGACGTTACAAACGCTACCGAACGCCATTTCGACTCGTCGAGAGGATCGCCGTGATAACGTTTGACATCGGCACGGTAAGAGCGTCCATCTTCTTGGAAAAAAAAAGGAAAAAAATGGAGGACCGTCACGAATTGATTAGCGTCGATTTAATCTCGACTCGATGGACGGCGCGTTCTTCGCGACGGAGTCGCGGTCGCACGTGGCGGCTTGCGATAAAATGGAGAAAAAATCTGAGCTCGAAGGGCGTCGCTTTCGAAGCAGCAGTTGTTCAACACGAACGGATCGCGAGTATCTACGAGTAAAAGTGGAAGCGCGTCGCGATAGGGGCGCGATAACGCGCGTCAGCCGTGACGTCGCGCGAGGCATTTGTCACGATAGCGGCAAGCCGGCCACGCCGGTGTGCGCCACCGAAGTTTCGATCGTCGAAAAGCTCCCGGTGGCTTCCACTGTAACGTTGAACGATTACCAACGGCTCGTAGAAAAATCATTTTCGCGCTTTCGAACGGTGGACGAAGGATCGTGGAATAGAGGGAGAGGGAAAATGAATGAGAAAGTGAGACAGAGACAGAGAAAAAGGGAGAAAAAAAAGAAAAAGAGGGTACGTGTCCTTCGGCCGATACGACGGAGGGTTCGCTCGTCTAGCAGCTCGTTATCGACGAATCGCGAAACGCACGAACGAGCCAAATTTCTCCGATGTATTCGGAGTATCGCGGGGACCGAATCGTTCCTCGCACGAGGGACGCTCGATCGCTTCATCGCGTCCGTCGCCAGCGGAAAAGCGATGAAAGAGGAGGAGAGACGCGTAGGAAACGGCGTAAGAACGACGAGTTCGAGAAATATCGAGGGAAACGCGAGCGAATCGATGGAGCGTCGAAACGATTCGCGATCCATCGAAATTTAGGACGTCGCGACTCTTACATTTATCTAGAAAATAAATCAGAAATAACCGTAAGGTGGGAGGCGAGAGAGTCTACATCGTTGACGCGATTTTCTGCACGATCGAACTGTCGAAGGTCGACTTCCATACGATCCGCGTACGATCGATCGAATCGACGAATAATTGAATTATTAAACGTTATTATTCCATACCACGGTCTTATTTTTATCGGCTATTTTTAGACGTAGTTCCTTATGCGTACGTACACACGTACGAGACGATATCGCATCGATCCGCATCTCCGACGTCGACATCGACAGCACAATAACCTTCATTCGCGATCGAATTTCGCATCAGCGTCGAATTCAACCTTCAAGCTCGCTTCGAAGAAACGAAAACTTGCCCAGTGAAAATCACGATGAACGCTGCGACGGCCTCTCCATCGATCGCTCTTTATTCCCGCACGATCGGCGAAATTTTTGGTTCTTACATACGAAACGCAAGCTTTGATCCAGCGAAAAGAGCATAGCCCACAACGAGGATAAAGGAAAAAAAAAAAGAAAACACCCAAGGAAGACGTCACCACAAATCGAGCCTACCTTGATGAAAGACGGACTGGATATCGAGTTCGCCGACCGTCGTCAAAATCGACGTCAGCATCATCCAGCTCCGTAACATCGGCGCGTATCCACGGTCTTATCGAATCGATGTAACGTCTGTCACGAATTATACCACGTATGTGATTGATCCGTACCGCGGCCTTATTTCGAGCGGTTATTTTTGGACGTGGTTCGTACGTGCACATGTACAAGACGATTTCACACCCCCGACGTCGGCATCGACATCGACAGCACAATAACCTCCTTTCACGATCGAATTTCGAATCACCGTCGCACGGCAGGTAAATACGATACTACTCGCTCGGACTTCGCTAGAAAACGAATGGTGAATCTTCGAATCCAACGTTCAAATTCGCCTCGAAGAAACGCAAATTTTCCCAGATCTCTCGATCGAACGACACGCGAGGTTCGACCCAGCAAGAAGAGCTCGAGAATAAAAGAACGAAAAAGAAAAAAACTATAAAGAATAAAAAAACGAGGACACCAGGAAGGAAGACGTCTCCTGGAAGATCGGAGCCTACCTGGATGAAAGACGGACTTGGCGTCGTGTTCGGCGACGTGTCCCATGCCGTCGGCGCCGACCGAGGTCAAAATCGACGCCAGCATCATCGCGATCATCGGCAGCCTCATCCAGCCTCGTAACATCGGCAGACCCGTCCAGGTTCGTAACGTCGGCGCGTATCCAGGGTCGTCGTGTTCGTATCCTTCGAGCGATCCGCTCGGTGTCATCGGCGGCGGCTCGGTGCTCGATCCCGAGTGCTCGCGACACGCGTTCACGCGACGATGACGACGGCGACGGCGACGACGACGACGACGACGTCGTGGACAAATACGCCGTCGTGGGCAGCCGGTACGCGCGTCGTCGTCCTCCGCGGTCAGCAACGCGCTACGAACGTCGTCCTCGCGCGGCATCCGGCCAACCACGGTAATTCCAACAACGACAGTCGCACCGTCACCGATTATTAGCGCGGCTCTCGACGCTCCAAGCGCCTTTCGCGCGCGCGACACGTGCTCCGAGCGGCGCCCGGACTCACCGCACCGTGCATCTCCGT
>JAITYT010000204.1:22929-36585 GCA_025433975.1 Liostenogaster flavolineata | reverse complement strand
CTTCTTCTTCTTCTTCTTCTTCTTCTTCTTCTCCTCTTCTTCCTTTTGCTTTCGAAGCTTCTCCTCTTTTTCCCTCAAATTTTTTCCCTTTGCTTTCTTCCCTTCGTCGCACCTGTCTTTCTTATTTTCGACGTCGCCGCGCACCACGAGAGTCGTTGCAAATTTTTAAGGGTGACGCGTCCACGTACCGTCACAGCGACACGTCGAGCCTTCCACGCTAATCTCCAACTCGTTTCTACGTACGCGAGGTCCGGTACGATCGATCTTCGATCGATCGGATCGCCGTATGAGTTCAAGGTCGCGGGAGTAACAACGAGAGTAAACACGTCCGTGTTGGTCGTTGGTTCGTTCGGTTGGCGAATCTCGCGTTATCGGCGGCATCGCCGACTGCGTGCTTTCGACTCGACGAGAGAGAGCGAACTCTCCTCCTATCGAAGCCGGTCCTGGTCCCTCTGTCCCGGGCCGTAGACTGCTGCCTGGAAACCCTCGGAGTACGGTATACGCTTCGCGGTCCTTCGACCCCCTCTAGCCCCTCTGTTTCTCTCTCTCTCTCTCTCTGAATCTTTCTTTCTCTTATGCGCACGCTCCCTCCCTCCTCCCCTCTCTCTCTCTCTCTCTCTCTCTCTCTCACTCCACTCTTCACTATTCTCCTCCTTCTCCTCCTCTCGATCCCACCACCACCACCACCACCATCACCATCCTCGTGTTCACGTCCACGACGCTTTACTCCGCTCGGCTCTGCTCTGCTCTGCTCTGCTCCGCTTCGACCCACGGCAGCAGAAGCGGCGGCTGTAACGACGACTCGCGGCGCACCGTTCTCCTTCTCCTACTTCTACTCCTACTCGCTCCATCGGTCGCCTCTTCCTCCACCCATCGACTCTCCTCCACTACCACTACCACCAACCACCACCACCTCCGCCGCCACCACCAGTGCCAGTGGCTCCTCTCACCGCTGGTGGTACTCTTCTTCCTCGTCGCCGGTCGCCGGTCTACCTCCACCTCCGCCTACGGCCGCCTCTGCCTCCGTCGTCTCCACCTGGCCACCCTTCGCCGATAAACTTCCTACGGGCACCCTCCGACACCCACGCAGCCTCGTCGTGCAGCCCGCACGGGGAGAGAACGTCTCTCCGGCGGCGCCTGCGCCGACTAAACCCCGTGCCCTGATGCCCGGGCACCGCTCTGCGCTCCCACTGACGCTCTGTCGCTGCCGTTGCCGTTGCCGTTGTCCTCGCCGTCGTCGTTGGAGTAGTAGGAGTAGTAGTAGTAGTAGTAGTAGTAGTAATAGTAGTAGTTGTAGGAAGAGTAGTAGTAGTCCACCACCTCCACTGTCGCTTCCTCCTTGACGTTGTTGTTGTTACCCTCCACCTGCCCTTTCCACAACCGATATTCCTCGTGGCACCTGACTCCGGAATCTGAGTTATCGTTCCACGCTCTCTGTCCTTCCTCAAGAAAAAGAGAAACGTCTCGATGACTTCGTTGCTGTTGTCGTTGTCGCTGGAGTAGTAATAATACTAGTAGCAGTGATAATAATAGCACCTCTTCAGTGGTGATTAAATTTTCCTCTAGTCATTCCACCACCACGTCGGATCACGCAAATCTTCCGGGGTAGAACGTTTCGGGCGGTAGAGCAAAGCCCGGAACTTTACCGGACATGCCACTCAAGAGGTTATTAGGAGAAATAGTAGAAGTCCTCCACCACCACTGTCGTTTTCTCCTTGACGTTGTTGTCGTTACAATGCTCCTTTGCTTTTCACCACCGATACTCCTGGCGACACCTAACTTCTGAATCGGAGTTATCGTTCAACGCTCTTTGTCCTTCCGCAAGAAAAGAGAGAAACATCTCGATGACTTCTACGTGCTCGACGACTTCGTTGTCGTCGTCCTCGCTGTCGTCGCCGTTGAAGTAGTAAAAGTAGTTCTAGAAATAGTAGTAGTAAGAATAGTAGCGGGAATAGCAACAATCGTAGTCCTTCAGCTCCACCGTATTCCTTGGGTTACTCGCACGACCAAAGCCCAGACCACTTCTTTCATCTTTGTCCTATCAACGTCGCTCTCCGTTTTCCTCGATTCTTCTCCTCCACCTTCTCCTCTTGCTACCGTCTTTCTACTCGTTTTCATCACGTTTGTCCCGCCGTGGATCGTCTCTTCCTTGTGTCAGGCTTTTTTTCCATCTCTCCGCTTAACGTACCACCTCTCGCTTCGTATCGCTGCTCGTTTAAGACCCTTTCGCCGAACCGTGGCAACGTGTAACGAATTTTGTTTAGCCATGGATCCAAGCGTACGAAGTGAGATCTTTGACTTGGTCGTCTAGAAGGAAACGAGGCTATCCTTGGTAGAGACGAAATGAGAAAAACCGAGAACAAAAGAAACGATTTAGTCGTCTCTGAGAGAATGAGTTTGAAGGAAGAGTCGAAGATGGGGAAGAGATAATTGAAGAACGATACAATCGAAGCGAAATGCACGAATGAGTTACTTGCGAAGAACGGAAAAGCAAAGACGGGACCCTATTAAAATCGTCGCACTTTGAGTATCACTCGATATGGAGGTTCGAAATTACGAGCCACAGTCGATGCAATGGATTCGTTCGAATGGACCTTGAACGTGTCGTCATCGTTGTCTGTAACGATTCAATCTTTCCGTCGTTTTTGTCGTTATCTTTGTTCCCGTGGAACGACGGCTATTTCGGAATAAAAGTTCGTTTCGGAAGCGTGGATACTTTCGATGCGGAACGAGGCGACTTGTCTCTAGAGATTCCGGCCTTACTCGTCGGTTCCTATCCCCGGTAAGATCGAAAATCCCGTTGGAAAAGTTGCGCCTACGTCAATTTCGTCGACGTCGAATGAAATCGCGAACAGATCGCGATTGCGATTACACCGTGGCTTAGTCGTGAGACCGAGCTGAGACGTATCGATCCCAAATCGTCGATCGTTATTCTCTAATTGCGATCGTCCAAGAGACAACGAACGCCATATTTTATTTTCGAATGAAAAACGTTAACGGAATTGCTATTTTATTTGCCTCATAAATCCGAGTGTCCACTTCGTTAAGATTAAATTAAATAAATATCAAGCGTATAAATGGTATTATACGGTTGTATGGCATTGAAGCACAGTTCAAAATATAGTACAATAATAACGTGGAGTATTAACCCGTCGGTCTTCGCGTTACCGATTAAAGTCAAGCACTGCCGATTGTTTCTTAACCAATATCGCAAAGTCAAAGATATTTCTTTTAAAATTCTTCTTCGGTGAATACGATATTTTTGCTGACGTTTATAATTCTCGGATTCCGTAATCGAGTTAAGATCGAAATTTCGCGCAACGACAACTGAAACGACAATCGAAAGCCGAAGCGGCCACGAGTAGACGGCCAACTTTTCTCGATGTAATAAATCGCAATCGGACCCGCCAGACGCAGCGAATAAAGATAATCAAATCGTACGTACGCGTGTCGGCCAATACGCAAAAATAATTTGCGCGTCACACGGCATTTTCGATGCTTAGCGGGTAGAGTTTGGATTGCAATTAAAATGCGATGAGGAACTTTCTGATATTTCGAAACATACATAAATTTCCAACAATTTAAATATCGCGAGAAACAATATTCAAGTCACGGTTATTAACTTCGTTTCGAAATGTATGTCCTACGAATTATATATGCGAAAGCAACTGTACAAATCAAGAATTACCTCGCGACGCTCGCGTTAATGCATTTAATTACATAATTTCATCGATTTCTTCCCGTACGACACGAGACAATTTCTCACGCAATCGACCAGCTACACGAACCGTACAATCTCGAACCATTGTTCTCTACTTAACATTTACGTGCATTTATCGTGTTCACGATAAGAGACTTCATTTCAGAGCAAACGTTCCTTGAATCACCGAGATAGTAAAATACATATGTATGGAGCGAGAGAGCGAGAGAGAGAGAGAGAAAATCGATCGTCGAAATCGTAGATCGATACCACGATGCACGTCGTTGTCGTTGGCCTCGTCGAAAGTCTAACAGCGATTCGTCTTTTTGGACTCATCGCCATTTTGTTTGTCTTGGATGTAGAAGGATGGTGTCGCGTTGATACGCGTGGCAGGTAGCGAAACTCGTTACAAGCTTGCACATCTAAGGTGATCAGCAGCGACGAGGTTCCGCAGCTTCTGGAACTTGCTAGGAGAAGACGGCGATGTGGGTGGATAGACGTTAGCCCCGTGTCCGTGCTGACGCCGTGAGAACGTTGGAAGTGGCATTAAGAACAACCGTAATACTGTCTAGAAATTACGATGCGCATGACCCAGGGGCACCCACCGTTAGGTACCCTTAGGCATTCGAAACTCGAAATGTTCCTGCGATCATCGGGGCTCTCGTTAAACCCGACCTCCGTCTTCCCATCCTTCCCTTCGTCCTCGTTCGCGCTATCAGGAAGAAGAAAACGTCACTTTGGAACGATTGTGCAACGCTTACGCGGCCATCCTCGTTTCTCCTCTTTGATCTCGCTGATCCCACGTAGACGCGTAACAACGTCTTGATAATTTGACGATTCCGTCTCGAATTCAGCAAAGCGATTTAATCCGACTATCGTCTTACTCGTAAGTAAATGTAACAATTTTCTCCGACGATGTAACTCTCTGTACTCAGCTAGGATTGTGAAGTCACGCGTCGACATATCGACATCTTGTCGATCGAATTCAATTTTTATACGTCTCGATTTATAATGTCTCCTTGTTTATCGCGGTAAGATTCTTTGAAATTGTACAATAGTTTAGGAGTAACGAGGCATATTTCTTACGACAACATTTGCAAAGATCGAAAATTTAGCGTTGAGACGGATTTAAAGATTGATATTTGTTGGTTCGACAATAATTTTAAATCTTTGATTAATATAAGACGAACCCGAAGTTTTCTTAGGGTATAAATATTCTTTTGCGTTGGCATCGTGATGGACTTACTGTAAGCTTTTTGATATTTAAAAAGGCTGTTTCACATATCCATTTATTTCCATACACGTTTGGCATCTTTTTAAGAAACGCGAACTCTCTTTAAAATCCTGTAACACGCTTTTTATAGGTATAAGAAAGTTACTATTTTTTATTTTATTTTATGCGACATACGGTTCTGGTTTTTTGAGATATTAGTTGCATTGCAGATTAGTAGCAGAAAGAGACCTGCGATCTTCGTTTTTATGTACATAATACATGTTTTAACAATGGAAATTTTCAAATATTAATTACTCTTAAAATATGTATTAGATTCAAACACTACTGAACGTGAAATTTAGAAAAAAAGGAAGTATCCTCTTTTCCGCAGGCAATGCGTGTTACCAAACGAATTAAGCGTTCAAATCTCTCTTATTACGGTAAATGTAACGCCGTCTCTGAAACGATATATTCGTCATGCACTATTTTAGATCTCAATCGAGAAATTTACAAATATATGGAATCGTATCATTTTATACGTTTAAGAATTTTGTTGTTATAGCACGCGTCAAATTTGAAGTTTTATGACAGAAAAACGATCGTCATGTTTTCTTTTTCTCTCGAAGGTTCTTCATCCAGGAAACGTCGGCTACTTTGACAAATCTCACAAAACTATTATCTACTATAAATACTATAAATACCAAAACTAAAACTACTATAAGTATCGATCAGTGAGACTTACGCAAAGGCAGAAGTAGAGAATACTTCGACATACGTTTGAAATATTCTTTCTCTCTTATTCGAGGAAGAAACAGAAGATCACTTCCATAGTCTACATTCCATTGCGTTACTTCATCGAGGGATCCTCACATGGGATCGAAATTAATCAATACTACAATTTACGTACGTATAACGATCCAGAAAAAAAAATACGATTCGCAAACATCGAATGACGAAAAACGTCTAATTTTTCAAAAGCAATATTCGACGAGGTAACGTCGATACGACGGAAAAGAATCCGGGAAGGTTTTTAGAATACGCTGTAACAGTTATCGGGATCTCCAAGGATATTCTCCGTGGTGCTTATTTCGAAGTTTCTCCTCCCGTTATCCTCGTAACACGATCGGTATAATTTGGGTCTCGGTCATCGAAGCGAGGGTTGCTCTGCAAGCCTGAACTAACAACACGAGTATCTGATAAAGCCGGGACTGTCGTGGAACGCCATAAGAACACGAGAGGCGGAATTAAGAAAAGCGGAAATGATTGCGTCGAAATTAGGAGGGGTTTCGCGACTACCACTAGCACACCCACCTACTTACAGACTTACCTACCTACCTATCCACTGTCATTAGCGAAACCCAGCGTCTACGGCGAGACACGGCTGGAGACAACAGGATAGCTTACCAAAGGACTTACTCCGACGTAATTAATACGAAGGAGAATAAAATGCTGACGATCGTCGTTCTATATGCCCGTAGTTCTTGTCGAATGGATGGAAATAAGGATTTTATAAGGAAATAATATCTTCAGCGAGGATACGTGATAAGCAAGTAACGTCATAATTAATACGAGCGAGAGCAAGGCGTTAACCTGCGTTAATGTTTTGTTTTTCGAATTTAATCTCAAAGACAACGTAAAGACGAGATTTCGTTAACGAGGAAGTAGAAGCGCAAAAAGAAAGATATTCTCAAACGAAAGGGTTTTATTACGTCGAAGCATGAACTCTCGCAAAATGTAAAAAAAAAACCGAACTACGGATGAAAGAAACGGATTAAATCGTATAATCGCTTTGCTTCATTAAAATAATATTGAAGTAAAATGTCTTAAAGGATTAATATCTATCAACTCTTTTGAATAACCTACGTAGTATTAGGTGGAGATTTAATTGAAAAACAATGCTCCCATTATCGATGAATAATTCCACGAAACATCGAATACGTATTAATAATTTTTCAGGAGTTAAGCGACATACTTAGTTTACTTATAATTCTATCGATGAGAGGACGATCGTATTTCAGCGTTAAAAGTTGCTCGAAGATAAATGAAACGGTAAAAAGAATTGGAATGAAACGCTAGCACTATAAATCGACGCTGCAATATTTTTCATCGTCAATTATCTTTCCATTTAGTTATACTGATTAATATGCAAAGCTCACTAGCGCGGTGTGTTCTTTATTCGTCCGCATTTACGATTATGTACAAACATAATAATCAATTTAAATTTAACGATAATAATAAACACTCCGCAAATATACTCGAGTACTCCATAATTATACTCGAATAACATGTACGCAATAAAATGGAAAGTAGAGACCTCGGTTTATTCATGCAACGGAAATGCAAAGTCTCAAATCGATTTACGTCGATTGCGAAACTCCGCGAGCCCGCAAAAATGATCGGTTCCCGAGGAAGGAGATAGAAGACGATTAAACGTAACTCGAAACCGATACTGCGAGAAGTGCATTTCGAAATGATGAAAGTGATCGTACCTAAATTACGAGGTACTTATGGATCACCGAAGTCATTAGCAGGAAGCAGAAGTCCGCGATCAAGTCGAGCGACTCTAACTGACTGGCATCCGTATCACCGAATGAGATTCTCCGTCTACGACGGAGGGTAAAACGTAATTGACCTTGAATACGAGTTCGTACGAGAGAGAAGGAGAGGGAATTGGTCGTGCAACGAGCATCATCGTTCATGGCATTAAAACTCGTCGATAGCTCACCGGCCTCCGCCCTGGAAGGTCTTTTCCGATACTTGATCTTTATTTCCACTTAAACGAGTCGACGAGTCAGGGGCCTTCGATCATTATCCTTGAGAGTAGCCCACGTGACGGCCATCGAGTTCCATTTCGAGACGATTCTTCGAATATCGTGTTTCGCAATTTTTTTATTTCTTATTTTATATTATTTTTTTTTATTTCCACGGAATTGACTAAATCGATACTCTCTCATAGGTCTGTATCTCTTTTCGTCGCTTCCTGAGAAATGCGTAGCACGAGCATATTATATTTCTACAGTTTCTTTTCTTTATTACGCAGTGAGACCGACTGTATCTCACGCCTAAACCCATTTTAGTCGCCTTGTACGACAAGCACGGAATACTATGGATATGGGACGATCCATGGGGACATGTGTAAGTAGATATTTCATAGGAAAAGAGATCGTCTTCGTATATTTCTCTTATCTTTCATTTTTCTTCGAGCGAACACTCATTTGCACTCTCTCGCGAATGTATAATCGCGTCTCTCGTTTTCTCGTATTTACTTTTCTACGATATCTCGGAGAATGAGAATGATTCGTTCTATCGTTGAAATCGATCGTACCTCTGCCGATGAAAGTGGACCAATTTTAAGGGAAAATATTGTTAAAGGATTATCGGAGATGTGCATTTTTCTTCTCCTGCAGTAATACCGACTCTTCTGTTTCTCCATTTTTCCTCTACGCGATCGATTGATTCCCTTCGGATGACTTCGAGAAAAGGCAGACAATTGCGCCCTGGTACGGATCGCGTACGAATACAATTTTAATTTGATGAAAGGAATAGCACGAAAATTCGAAGGATGACGCGAACTTTTTAATCATTCGTCAACGCTTTTGTTGCTACCTTCGCTCGCGACGCCTCCTTCTCATCATAGTATCGAACGATTCTTCCAGCGCCAACGATACATTTTCTCTATATTTCGACATATTGGCATCCAATCGACTTGCCCGTCTTTCTGTTACTCGATTGGTTTGAAAACGCACGCACAATCGTATACACTACGCGAAGCAATAACTATTTCGCCTTTCAAGTGCAATCAACGAAAGATACTTCGAGCAGAATATTTTAATCAGTTCAGATCGTATTCACGCATTCTCGGTCATGAACATTAATCGACGAAACAAGCTCACGATTAATTACCTTCTTTAATCGAACTCGAATTTGATTTTGAAAATATTGATGCAGATCAAAGGGAATCGAAAAATACGAATCGAATGTTAAAATACATTCTGCCGAAATGGACACTGACTCCAAACAATGCGTAAAACGCTCATCTCTCGGTAAAGTCGTATAATTAACCACTACTCGTATTTTCCCTTTAATTTGAATCTCCATTTATTTCAGTTTAAACGTAATGAAAAAGCAGAAAAATCGAGACCACGGAGATTTGCTCACACCTCTTCATTTTCGACCAAAATTAATTTGTTAACGTGTTTTCAATTAAAATAAGTATGATCTACCTTATTGGTGGCGTCATTTGTTTGTCGGAATAACAAAATAAGCGTTTTTTGGTGTCCTGTTCAATGTAAAAAATTCGGGACTTTTTATCTGAATTCTCGCTCTTAAAACGTACATGCGTGAATAAATCAGTTGTAGCGTATGCAGCCGAGTCTATTGGAATATTTCATTGGTAAATCGCAATTATTTCAAATGGAACATATTTTTTAAATAGCAGATGCTCATGAACGTTCAAAACCATTAAAATAATTTATCGAAGAGCCATTGTCCAAAACGATACACGTAAAAAAGCTCTCGGCATTAAACTCAACGTTAAATGGAAACATTTTTCATTGAATAATTGTCGCTCGTAATATTTATGAAAAATTAAATGATCAATGTAATTCTAATTATAATATTAATATAACGCTTATGTTCGTTTTTAATCTTATCGCTGGCATACATAATTTAACTACGGACGATTTATTCTACGACGTATAAACTATAGACGAACGTTAGGAACGATTTATTTGGCTATTATCTTATTATCGTTATACATAAATTTAAAATCGTTATCATGGTCACGTATTCGTGGTGCTGTGATCGCCGATCAAATTTCACTTATGCTGGTTTATCCGAGGTTATAGATGTTTAATATATTTTTTGCGTAATATATCAATCATTCGAATAAGGTCATCGAAATATTAAAGTTTACTACGAATTTTGACGCACGTAGAAACAATTAAAGTCGTATCGTACGATATACGTTTATACCTATTTACAACATAGGTACATACCTATGACGTAGAACACATCTACGTGATACGTTCGATCAGAGATAGTTACTGTTTTTGTATCTCAAAGTTTGTTATTATATTTTACACCATATTTATTGCTCAAACTTTCACTGTTTCGACCTATATAGAATGCAACTTCTAACGCAGAAAGTACGCGATAACGGGATGAAAATCTCAAATCAGCGAAACGAAGCAATCAAGAAATATCGCAATTCTGCCGCTTCCATGTAATTGGCAAGAGGATATATCGATTTACCAGCGGATATTCCTTTGAGATTAAGACGAACCAAGCCGTAAAGCAGAATCTAGCAAGGTTGATCGATCTTTAATATGCCCGAATATAATTATTTAGGTCGAAATTACAGCGTTGAATTATCCTACCGCTATCCAGATATTCTCCGTTGTCGACGTCAACCGACGCGATACTTCTTAAACTTTCTTTTTGTCTCGCGATATCTTGGATCTCATTATTACGATTTCAAAACCTCGCCATGACAGCCGTTGGAAACTCGTTTAACTTATGAAGGCGATTAATAAGAAAAGGAAAGAAATACCTACGATCGTTTTTAAGTGCTTCGCTGTATTCTAGGGCGTGGCGGCTCCCTCGTTTGGGAAGCAACGAGGCATCAAGGTTCGATGTAAGTACTTTGACCGAGTACTTACTTTATCGCTGATAAAAATGAAAGAACTATTAATACGCCATGAGAAAAGAAAATCAGAGAAAATGTCATTCTAAAAATCTTTTCAATCTTAATCCTTTATTACATGAATTATTTAATTTTGGATGGACGAGATGAGAAAAGATTGAAACTTGTTTAATGTAGTCGGATAATAAGTTTAAAAAAAAAGAGAAATTATTGATAATTGAAGTAATTTCGAATCCACGAACAGCTTCGTATACGTTAACGTTTTATTTCGTGTGATCGAATATTATGTCATCGCTTATAATTCAGCCGATCAGTAAGATTCTGATTATCCGACCAACTACGTCTATTTACAGCTTTTTTGCTTGATCGACTCTGATTTCAATGAATTTCTTAATAAGCGAATCTTGTGTAGTATGCGAAAAAGATTTCATGGCAAATGACTAAAGACATCAGTGGTAGCGAAAGGATGTAAAAATAGTGACATTTTTATTAAGGTTCGAACACTGTATACGTGATAAGAAATATGTCGGTCACGCGTGAAATAATAAAATCAAAGCCAAAAGAGAATACGTTTCGTAAAAATGAGCAATAAAGAATTCTGAAATATAATAAGATTTGTTTAAATTTATCTATAAAAGATTGATTTTTTATAAAATTTTTCCAAAAAATATATATATATATTAAGTTACCTATATAAAAACATATATCATTCTATATTTCGTAAATATAGGAATGACGTTAACAACTGGATAAAAGTTTGTGAGGAAGAAAAATGAAATAGAGGAAGGAAACGAGTGACGAAGTGCAAATTGATGTCGTGATATTTTAAAAACGTAGCCCGGGGCGCTTCCTCGAGAATTTTACGATCGAGGACGAGAAGTCTCGAAAATTTGACTGTGTTATTGGCTAGTTAAAAGACCCCGTTCCGTGCTCGTTACCTTTCGTTAAAATAAAACGCCTAAAGTCGTGATGTCTCCTTGAAGTCGCAAAACCTGAAATATTTCTAACTACCGGACGATATTTTACGATTTTGTTCATCCGCTACGGTAGAGACGGAGAGGGAGAGATCAGATTTAATCGTGTCACATTATTTTTCGTCGTAATAAAAAATTTAAACGCTAGACACGCGTTCGATTTATAACGTGTCGCGCGTACTTCTTAATTTTCTCGTCCCGAAATACTTGCGGCATAATCCGTGAAATATTGAAATATTTCCTAATCACTATTGACAGCCAAAACACGTTGGAATAATGTACACGTTCGACAACCATACGTTTAAAATATGCCGAATCACTTAGAATTCGATTTACCCGAGCAAAAATGAGAGACGCGAGGAGAATTCTTTTAAAGATTAAGAAAGGTAGACGGATTTCATTAAAAATAGTGTTATCGAGATAATAATCGCGGACTGCTTTCAAGATAACAATAAGAATAACAATCTTCACAAATTAATTTCCTTTTTTATTCTCTAAGGCAAAAAGACATACAATTGCAAAAGAATTGTTCAATAAGTTTTCACGCAGCTTATTAGCACGAATTCAAGGAAATCAAGTAATTCAAGGAATTCCGTAAAAGTATAACGATTATCATTACGGATAAATAAATCCATTAAATTCGAAGAATCAATTTACAACGGCAAACAATCACGGATTAATTCTGA
Source organism: Liostenogaster flavolineata (assembly GCA_025433975.1). Lineage (NCBI taxonomy): Eukaryota > Metazoa > Arthropoda > Insecta > Hymenoptera > Vespidae > Liostenogaster > Liostenogaster flavolineata. The sequence continues at coordinate 24,368 of JAITYT010000204.1, read as the reverse complement.
TTCGGTGGTTTCGATTATTAATTGAATCTTCGAGATCTACATACACGAATAAAAATAGAAGCACGTACGGTCGATTCTGGGCGTACCTCGGCGAGATTTACATCGAAATATGATGTTTAAACGTTGCTAAATTGCCAGAGCGCGTCGTAATATATTCGTATAATATTTTGCGCGCATAGATAACAAATGAAGCGGCGCCGAAGCGTGAAAGTAATTAATTGCTCGCATTAACAACGTCGAGGTTGGCCATTGATTAGGCTATTACGCACGCCGTGCCTGATGTGTTAATTTCTAATAATTATTTCCGCGTGCTTAATGCACGTGCCGGTGTTATCAATAACCGATGCCACCGTGCGCACCTACGAATCCCGTTAACGACCTTATGTTTCTCATAGCTCGTAGTTAAGTACCTCACAGTAGCGCGCATATTATCGTCTTTGCGTTAATTCGCTAATGTTTACTCCATACCGCGTCTTTTCGTTCTTTCCTTTCTGCGCAAGCACCTAGTCACCCTCTTTCATCCGTCCTCGTTCCTTTTACGATGCGTTAGTTGAACAAATCGCTCTACGACTTTACCTTCGATCTTTCGCGATTTCGTTCGCGTCGAAAATTACGTACGCGTTCGTTTACTTCTCCTTCGGACCGGAAAGCATCGATCGACCGGCCCAACGGACAAGAAAGAAGCACGTGAGATTTTCTATGTCAAGATTAACGACGCTCTCTTGGACGCTCAATTTTCGAGCGACCCAGATTCCTGAGAATGTTTTCGAATTTTCTAGCATCTCGCGATCTATCGTGTACGAGATGAATGATCGACCTACGCGCTTACTTAATTGCGACTGCTTCGTGATCGATAAGAAGGAAGTACAATAACAGTAACGACTAATTAACGATCCGTTTAATCAACGTACTGTCCGAAGCACGACGATGCTGCGTTTCTTTCTATTTTTCCGCGAAGTGGAGAAAAGTGAATAGTGCCGGCTCCTCCTTCATCTCGGGCACGTACCTTACCCGTAATGAATCCAATCCGTGAGTACGATCCGAGATTCGATAACTCGGGCAGTCCGAAATCCAAGATGGTAAGGATGAGCAGTATAATTACATCGTATCCACCGTCGACGAGATGCAAAGGTATCACCTCGGGGCTGATGCCCCGTTCCGCTCTGACCTTGACACACGATCGTCAGCGAACCTTCCTCGAGTCCGAAACCAGACCGAAGTCCAGCCGGAATTTAAAGGGGGGGTTACAGGACAACCGACCTTGCGAATTTAGCTCGACAAGCGTCAATTTCACCGACGTGTATCCATGTTCCATGTAAATTCGAAGTAAACTCTGTTTAACCGCGGAACATTCTCCGACTTTCTTCGAACGATCGAACATGCATTTACGATATTCCGCGAAAAAGACTTTAACATTAGTTATTATTTTAATACTTATT
>JAITYT010001998.1:250320-264338 GCA_025433975.1 Liostenogaster flavolineata | reverse complement strand
CTCTCTCTCTCGCTCTCGCTCTAATTCACTCGCAACCGTAACAAATAGATAAAATCAATAATCGAATCAATACCTCAACGGCCGTTAGTCGCTGGATTATCAAGAAATTATCACCGTCCCGATAATAAACGTCTTTTCAAGTCGAACGATAAGCGGCGTTCTCGTTCGAAATAATTTTATTCTCACTTTGGACACGATATTTCTTCGGTTTATCAAAAACTCCTTCCAGTTTCTTTCTTTCTTCTTTTTTGGCGAGACGTTCGCGAGCCACTGGAAAAAACTACGCCGACGAATGTATGTCTCCGCGTATATACGAAAGTGGTAACGTATCGTTTGTAACAAAAGGGAAGAAAGGAAACCTTCTTCTATGACTTGCTTCTCTATCCGGTTAGGCACTTACGCGATACGCTAGTAAAACCGTCTTGGCCGTGTCGACGACACGGTCAACGTTAACGATCTCTAACAGGGCAACGTTTCAACGTGAAATACTCCCGTGATTTTAGAGTTATTTTGCCGTCGTCGCTTCTCATTTATTTTCCATCCACGAATCGTGTCTTTGAGACGCAGCGCGAGACAAAAATAGATACCGGAGTTGTTGGTCGATCGCCATCGTGAAAGACTTTGAATTCCATAGGAGTTAAAGGTACTTGAAAATCCTGATATTCGTGCGAGTCTAGTTAATATTAATCTTAAGATAACCAGAAGTGATCGATCGCCGAGATAAACGCCAGGCAACGATTGATCCGTCATTGGAAAACTGGCCTAACCTAGAAACGGGAAACGAGTTTCATCAATTTCGTCATGCCTCGTAAGATTGCAAAAAGAGCGTGACACGCGAGGATGTCGCGTCACTGTGCAATAATTAACATAGTCGTCAAGAATAACTTTCGTCAACGAAAATGAATTTGAAACGACGTTCGTGGTCATTTGTGAAAACATTTCTGCTCGCCAAAGCATTAAAAGAAAGCGGAGAATTTATGAAAAATATCACCGGAACGACGCGATCGAGTCCCAAATCATAAACCCCGCCAAGAGGAGCGAAACGAAATTCATGAAATTTTCACGGATAATTCACTCGTTGTTAAAGGGACTCCTCGCAGTAGTCACGGTGTGTTGCCCTCCTCACCGCTGAATCGGAGCGAGCGAGCAAGGCGAGTTTCCCTTTCCATATGCCGCGCGTCGTCCGTCGACGCCTCCTCGAACCTTACGACCACGCGCGTCTTCACTTTCGAGCAGGAACTCACGGTGCAAGCAGTGCGTGTCATGATGCATTCTATCGAACGGCATCGTAACAAACCGAGAAAAAAGAAAGACGACGAGAACCGAGTACCAAATTATACGTGCATTGAGCGACGATGTTCTTTTTAACCCTTTTGGTACTACGGGTGGTGACCACAGTCACCCATCGCAAGATACCACCTATACGCGACAAATGACTATAGACACCCGCCACAAAAATGAAGGCAAAAGTTGGATTACGTGTGTATCCACGTTTTAAAAGTTTCACATAGGATATTATTACTAAAAAAAAAAATAGATTATGAAAGACAAAAGATTTGGCTCCGAATGCTGAAGATTGCGCGCGCTTAATATTTCCACTTTTGGCACAGCGTTCCGTTCTACGGTAGGAATTAAGGGTTAAGGTTGGCATTGACTTCTACCACGTGATCGATATCTGAATTTGCACATTACTTCCCGAACAACCTAATATTAATTATTAAACAGTTAAAGAGTTAACTGTTTAGTTTTAAAAAGCTTTCTCTGCTTGCTTAATTATTCTTCAGCAAAGACGAGTATACTCAACGAAAACAGAGCGCAATTATTATACTGTAAAATTAACTGATTATGACAAAAAACCAAGCGTTGCCTCTTAACTTTTTAGAAGACGTAAATTTGTATTCGTTACTAACAAACAAAATTTACTTCGTTGATAAAAAAATATGCCAGATAAAGATAAAATTATGGCATTATAGAAATGAAAACAAAAACAATACAAAACCAAATGAATTTCAAGAAATTTCGATTACAAAACTAAAAACTTTCATTTAAGGACAGTGATACTTTTCAAAGCAAGGTGCAGCACGTAATGCTACTTCGCATTGGGTACCAATATTTGGATTCTCTTCTAATACAATATTATTTTTCGAACAGGGGAGTGAAGAAGTCAAGCTCTTCTTCACGAAAAAAAAAGATTACAGTTTATCCGTCGATTTATAATACGAATGTAATTTTTGTTATTTTCATGACGAGTACGTGTCTCACGTACTCGACATAAACAGTTGAAGGGTTAAGAGTTATCGGAGAATGATTAGGAGTTATTGGAAAGAAAAATGGAAAAGAATTGGAAGTGCAAAGGGTTAAAGAAAATTAAGAAGCGCTAGGAAGGAAGCTACAAACTGAAACATCCTAAAAAAGAAAGATAGACCGAAGAAGCGTTCAGACACAAAGAAGAAAGAAGGAGATAAACTTTCGACCTTTCGATCGCGCGACAATGACCGACCCAATCGGTTTCGACGAAAAGCGTAGGTGCGCCACGAAAAACGTCGGAATGAAAGGACGGGAGAGGAGGAGACAAACGACTGCGACGGCGTCTGCGACGTGACGCCGGCAAACGGAAACGCGCAAAAGCGAGCGACGAAAACGAAGAAAGGCGTCGGCCTGCAGCCTTAACTAATGCGACGATATTCTCATCGGTGCTTGGCCGTGCAATTAACGCGCGAGTCGATCTATTCGACTGCGATAAGAGACGACGACCCGACCTGCCTCAAAATCGGGCGCGGGAGGAGCGCGCAAACGCGTCGTACAACGAGCGTCGTCCTGTGGGTAAAGGGACGCTGCTCGTTGACGGCTCCGTCGTTCTTGGCGCTCGATAAAGAGGTTCCTTTTCCGACGATGGCCGACGAAAATGCGAACGATAAGAAGACAAAGACGTCGAAGACGTCGAACTGGTAAGCCTTTGGTAGGTGCCGCTTTTTACCGGTGCTTTCTCACCTTCCACCTTTCTCTTCCTTTCTCTCTGTCTTTCCTTGCTTTGTTCGTCGCGTTCACGGTCATTAGCCATTTTTGACGTACGCCTTACGAGAGAGGGAGAAAGCGCGTCCGCGTATACGTATTACGTGAGCGTTATTTTTATTAGGCGCGCAGCAAGAGACGTAGTCCTCCAGCATCGATACCGAATGACGGTGAGAACCTCGTTCTTAAAAAAGGTATGATATATGATACGGTGAAAGGAATAAGCGTGACAAATTTGACAAATTTAAACGAAGCGATTCTCAAGAACCATCTTGAAAAAATGATGAGATCGATGATGCATGGAACGTTCGATATAACTTCGTGTCGCACCCTGCTGGCTGGTCTTGACGGCTCTTACAATCTGAGAAATCTGCGCGCTGTGTCACGAGGGAAAAAATCTAATACAAGATCGAAAGATCGGTCGTTCGTCCGTTAAAGCATCACTGTCGTCTGGATTTCTTTCTCGTAGTCGTTGGTCGAGTGCATCGGGGGTAAGATTTACGCGCGGATCTATGCCGAACGTGACACAGGTCACGACGCCTCCCTGCCGCCATTTTCTACCTTTCTCGAAGAATATCGCCGGTGTCGCGTCGTACGATGCGTCCTAGACTATTCCACGCGGGAGAGAAGAATCGAAAAGTTTATCGAGACGAAGAATTTTCCTTTTTTAAATTTTCTTTCCATGTCTCTGGAGTTGTAACTCGTGACGATGAAAAATCGATGGTTTGCACGGGGGAAGACGCTTTTGTAGGACGCGTTCTACGTCCACGCGGTGTAATCATCGTTGGTACGTTCGGCAGTATCGAGAAAATCGCAAGATAGATCGAGGAAGATAAATAGCTTTTGTTTTGACTGTTTTACCTACCAGAGCCTGAGTTAAGAAGGAATTTTCCCTTTTCCTCGTAGAATGACGAAACGCGTTTATTTTCGGCGAATGCCATCGAAAAGGAAGAAAGAGAGGAGTAGCACTCGGTTGAAATGATCGTCCAACAACGACAGACGATTAGGGAATTATTGACAGTGACGATGATAGCCAATGGTAATCCATCTAATGGATAACGGGCGATGGACAATGGGAAACGTGCCGATGGCTCACGGACAAACAGTCCGTCTCTGGACGAAGAAGTAGAGATGTTATCAAGGGGGTTAGAAGAGCAGCGCATATCGACCAGTCGCTGAAGAACGGAACGCCGGTTGAGAGGTAAAGGGAGAGAGGGAGAGAGAAAACAGGGGTCAAGGTCACCGAATCTACCATGTCTGCCTTCATTACCCAATAACCGTGTCGGTGGCGGCTACAATGCGTGTGAACATTTTTTCTTGACTCTAGCCCATTCGAAATTCTCTAGCCCTCTTCCCCCCCACGATAGAGTGTATTACAAAAGAGAGAAATATCGGTGAAACGAAATTATTTCATTTACGAAGAATCTTTCTAGAGAGCTGCTTCGAAAAGTATAGGCGCCCCTCGAGTAACACGGAATTCGAATTACACGGATTAACTCGATCACAGAGTCATCAATTTTCTGACCGGTTGGATGAGATTTGGTTGTTTGTAATCCAGCCTCTTCCGTAAAATACAAAATTGACAAGTTTCTGTATGTTAATAATATTTACTTTTCTAAATTGAATTAATTTTATTATTTTCATACGACTAAAATTTTACAACTAAAAATACATTAAAAAATTATGCTCTTATTTTCAATGTATTCTTAATTAATCTTTGAAACCAAACGTAGAAATTCGAATGGATTTCGAATTTCCAATTGCACGGTTACATATAATACAGAACGTTATCTCCAAAATTGTATGAATCGTTAGTATCGAATAAGACGGTTTTGGATACCTGTACTACACGTTACGACGATAAACGCTGTTTTTAACCTTCGCACGAACAGTCGATATTCGAAGAATCGATATTTTGCAACGATTGCTTGAACGAACGTTGTCTTATGATAACCGCGTCTTTTATTAGCAAGTCCTTAGACATCTTTAAAGATGCTTTGAGTGCAACTTCAAAGAAGAATTTTTTTTGTCAAATTCTGTCTTTTTATCTTCGCGTTGCGAACTTCATTTGTTATCTTACTTTCGACGATGAACCAACGTGATTTTCGCGTGCTTTTATTATACGCACTACTCGTTAGTAGCTACTCGAGACATAAACTCTGCATTTGGTAACGATAATGTTAACGAAAGTACAATGTGTCGATGGTACGCAAAACTCGAAGTTGGTTATGGAAGTCTAGTTAATGAAGCGCGTGGGAGACCAGAATCGTCGTAATGACGATCTACTGAAGCTTTCAGTCGAAGAAAATATTCAACGAAAAGCTGTACAGATGGGCGCCTCTAATTAGTAATGGAAAATAGCCATCTTTTGATCGCATTGTTACTTGCAATGAAGAATGAATTTCATAGGAAAATAGACGACGTTCTTTCCCGTGATTGAATTTAGATAAAGTCCCGCGTCGTATACTAAAATCAGCTTACATCCAAAGAAAATAATGATAAAACGGTTTCGCGATCAACGTCCACTGTAATTTATTGAGACCGCGTGAAACAAGCACAGCAGAGAGATAACGTGCTCAAATTGAAGTAATGCGCCAGAAATTGTGAGAAAAACAACCGGCACTGGTTAACCAAAAAAGTCTAATCTTGTTGCAGAGTAATTCTTGACCACACGTTTTACGAATAACAAAGCAGAAGCTAAATAGCCTGGGGATATGAAGATTTACTTCCTCGACCACCATATTTGCCTGACTAATCGCCTACGGATAATCGCTTTTTCAAAGATCTAGGTCGTTTCCTCAGTGAGAAAACATTTATGAGCCAAAATATTGTTGAAAATGCATTCGAACGATTTATCGACGCTAGTCGCCGGATTTTACCAAAAATAGAATCCAAAAACTTACAACTAATTGAAAAAAATCTGTAGATTGCAATGGATCTTAGCTCGACTAACGAAACTTATTATTCAAAAAATTATATTCGCTTAAAGTTAACACTAAAAACCGAACATTTCTAACGTTACAACGTAATATTAGTCGACGTTCGATCAATCGAATCAGGCGGACTTCGGCCAGTGAAAAGTTGATTAATCAAGCGAAGGTCGACGATGCGTTAATTTATTTCACCATCGAGCGTTTTGAGAAATTAAAATCGTCTTGGTCGTCCATCTTCTAACGTCAGCTTCTTTTCGTTTATCGTCGATCCTGATAGGTGGTGAAAGCGTAAAGAAAAACAAAGAAAAAAAATAAAAACGATGCTTTCGTCTTCACTGTGTTAGGTCGATGGTCGCGTAAGATCACGCTAGTTTTTTCTTCATCTGCTTGTCACTTTTTTTGTCTTTTTCCTTCTCGACGGAAAAGACGAAGAGGAGCCGGGAAAAGTCAATCGGTCGGTCGGTCGCGCGTCGCTTAAAGAATCGTAAAACAGTCATAAATGGGAACGTTACGTTATCAATGGATTTGTCGCATTGCAAAAGCGCATTGTGTTGCTCGTGTAAATACTCTTCGCCATAGTGCCGTTAAGTAAAACAGCAACCAGTCGATATTTATCGTTATGAAAGACAAATTATCGCGTTGTTATTCTATGCGGTAAGAGATTTGTCGTTGAATTTGTTTGAGTAAAAAGAAGAAGAAGAAATTGTAGTTTCTTGACAACGACAATGAGATTATTATAAAGGAATAAAGTAATTTGGAACCCCTTGGAAGTTCATGTTCACAACACGCGAAATTAGTTACTGAGCTCGAAAAAAAACTCGGAAACATTTTATGACTTTGAAGGAAAATAGAGGAACTATTGGGTTATACTTTCTCAAAAACAGTTAAGCTAATTTGTGCTTCATAAACGTAATATCAAGTAGGACAAATTTCAGCGTGCCGCCTTCGATTTGTGATTGTACACGTATTACCGAGCACTGTCACTTGTCTTTTTTATATTTAATACTTTTTGGCGATATATTCTGAGAGCACAGAACGGAACACGCGAAATGCAGGAAAGATCATATTCGGAAAACATCACGATACAGGAGTCATATATGGCTTTTAGATAAGCTGTACTAAATAAAACAAACAAGTAAAAACTTTTGTGACGAGTAGAAATATTTTTGTTGGTGTTCATAAAATATGGATGTATAAATAAAAAAAAGAAATGGAAAGAAACTAGCGAAATTGAAATTAAAGTAAAACTTTTTTCTCTATACGCCTAAAATTTGTCCATGAGAAGCGCGTGGAGATGCACTGGCGTCGCAACGAAACGAACGTCATGCGTGCACAAAGAATATGCGTTTGGTCTGTCCGTTCGTACATACCAGCCAACCGAGGCGACGAAGCATTTCTTTCGTTCTTCGCGATCGCTCTGCTTGGTCCACTTGTGATAATATCACCGCCGGCTGCTTTCTTTACACGATTTCGTCATGCCTTTGTATCTACAGAGGCGCACTTACGATTTCACGATGGAGAATTGCGCGCGTTCCATAACGCGACGACGTTTTCTTTTATGTTTACGTTTACGTCCAATACATTTTGTTGTTGTTATTATTATTATCATCTTATTTCTGGTTTTACGTTAGAGTCTCCGATTTTTCTCTCCGCTTTACAGGTTAAATAGCAGATAAAATAGAAGTTCCTTACTTTTACATTGGTTAATTCGTTGATTACAATTTCGTGGCTGCGGTAGCTTTAGGAAAGGACACCGAATCTCGAAATTTGTCGACGAATGATTTAACGCGAGCGCAACACGCTCGAGATTTTCAATTTTTGATCGACTTCGCGCTATAAATAATTGCGATTACTCGCGGTCACCGAGCTTAACGCGATGACGTACCAGTTTATCGTTACAAGAAGGAACGAACGAGATACAAAGCGTCGTCTTCGAATCGCGTTAAAGAATTAAATTCGCGCCGATGAAATTCCGCGTTTTGCAGAAAGGAAAGAAGGACACCAAAGACTCCGCTGTGCAATCGTGAAATTTTTACGTCGACCTTGACGAGAATCTCGCGTTCATCGCGTTAAGATCGCGTCGATGAAACCGTTAATAAGCCAAAGCCGAATACAAATTCCACCTCGACGAAATTAATTGCGTCGAAATGATCAGCAATGAAATCGGCATCGTTACCTTTTCAATGTGTTATTGTTAAATAGAAATTGCAAAGACGATACCATTTCGTTCTCAATTTTGTATAATCCAATGTTATCGCGTTTTTTATAAAATATCTGACAAAGAAGAATGAAGATTATGTAAATCGTATACAAATTAATAAATAAAATTCAATCGCGTGTAATTTCAATATAAATTGAGGAAATAAAGAAGTATGTGAAAATTGGACGTTGCAGGCTACCTTTTAGGGACTCAAAGCGCGAACTAAGAAGGTTTAATATCACCGGTTGCGTAAGACGTAACGCGGCAAGATACGAGGAACACGGTGTTTGCATCGCGTTTCGACTCGTCATTTTTCGATTCCCAAGAGAGGTGAACGTTCCTCCTGAAAGACCACTGGATTTTGCGAAACAAATCTACAAGGCGAGTCCGTTCGTATTCGTCGCTTTTTATCGTTTCGAAAATTCGTCCAGTTGTCAACTCGGAACTTTTTACGTGGCCAACGATTACGTCAGGTGGTTATTTTATTTTCTACATCACGGGCGACAGTCGCGTACGATTTTCACGAAGACGAAGTTACGCTAACTATATATTTTCGAGTACATATATCGTAAAGACGAGAGGAAAGAAATCGAAATTTTTCGCTCGCGAAACGCGTACTTATTTCCTATGGCAAAAGCTACGAGAACAAAGAAAAATAATAATATTAATAATAATTGAAGAATAAAAGCGAAGAAAAAGAAAAATCACGGTTTCGGTAATAATTTATCATCCTCGTGCTAACCGTGATTCGTCGAAGCGACTATCGTCGCGAACCTTGACCTACAATGTCCGCTTCGGTGAAGTCATTTCGTCGCTACGTTAAAAACTATGGCGAACGCAATGAGAAACGTTTTGTACAGGAAAAGACGCGTGAGCGCGATATTTCGTACGATCCAAATTGATCGCGCACAATCGTTGTGCGTTAGCCCATCGATGGGTGCATCGAGACGCAAAGGATCAAGGATATTCGTTGAAACGCAATTTACCAGCAAAGGACATTTTTCTTGCTCCTACTTGACCTAATTCGTCGCTCGTTATGAACAATATCTGCAATTTTCTTTTTTCGATTTCCTCGTACGAGGTTAGGTATTCTCTCTGATTTTCAGCTGCGTTTTTTCGAAGTTTTGACTCGAAATCCTTTCGGCAGTGTTCTTCGCCCACTGACATATCCTTTTTAATCGCTTCATACGCGTATCAAAACAATATCTTTCGTTCAGCAATTTTTACGAGCTTGGAACTAAAAATGAATTACTCTAAAAATTAATTGGTAAAGACAGAGCCGTTCCAATGCCGTCGAGTTCAAGATACGATCTTTGATAAAGACTTGAATAAGAATCTCGTACGAACGGAGCGGGACGGCGTAAAAGATGGCCAAACGTAAGAATCTTCCTTTCCCTTTATTCCTGCGAGTCAACCTTACGTATTCTTCTCAAGATTTCTCGATCTCCTCGTTACTGTTTACACCAGGAGCTCGGTATCTTCGCGATTAAGCCGCGGATCGTAAGAAAAGATTATAAAACAAGAACTATGTACTCTCGCGTAGCTTCGAGTCTCCAAGGCGATTCGAAAAGAACCAATCGTTATCGCGACGTTACGTCGAGACAGAAAACCAAATCACCTGGACGCCCATCCTCCTCGCCGTATTCCTAACCTAACTATCGCGCGCGATAAAGACCGCAAGACGTCGGAAGTCTCGACGGGATTTTAGGCCGTTTCTCGAGCGACGTTCGTTGTTAAGTATCCTCCGAGAGAAGTCCAGCGCGCTCATTAAGTTTACCGTAAAGACAAGGGGGATGACGATCACGTGTTTGGTTTGGGCCAGCGCCACGGAAACTTGTAAAAATATCGTTGGAGGCATGCGTCATGAACTCGCGTACAAGACGATGGCCATGTTGCGCCTTCCTCTTCCCCTGGCGCACCAGCAACGAGTCGATTGTCTCCGGACGACTCGAGAGAGGCGAGAGAAGGAGAGAAAAGAGAAGAATGCGCGCGAGGAAACAAGGATATTACTCTCCTTCCTCCTCTCGTTGTCGCCTCCTCCACCGGTTATTCGTCGATTCGCTCTCGCTCGGTGACACGCGTTCTTTCACCAGGGCAAGAGAAGGAGCGAAGGACGAAGGGGAGGGGAGAGAGAGAGAGAGAGAGTGTCGACGAAGTAGCAGGCAGTAGCTAGCAGCTAGCGGCAAGCAAGCAGCAACGACCGCCGTAATAGAATCGTCGTGACTCGCACCATAAGCTTGTGTAACGTCGTTATTTCCATGGTCGCGTCGTCCCGTCATTTTTCTAACTTTCTACGCTAAACTGCCAACACAACCTATGCGCCTTGGTAGACGCAGTCATAATCGTCGTTGTTCTTTCCTATCGCGTCTACGGATTATTGCTTTACTTCGGCGTCCTGCTTCGAAAAAAGATTTCACGAGAATGTTACGCTCTTTGCGTGCCCGTGGTCGCTTTTCTAGAAGGCTCGCGTACGCGCGCCCCATGAAAGCGAATGGTTGTTTTTTAATCTTTTTTACCGCGGTACGTGGCTGCCATGCCCTTTCGTCCGTGTTTCCTTTTTAACGATACACCACTACGACACCCCGTATCCCGTGTGAGACACGTCCGTCTCGTGTCATTTTATTTTAACAATTTATCGTAACAAGGTGTGACGTAACGTACCGTGATAAGCAACGAAAGTAGATTTCGATCGTTTTAACGTTAACTTTACCGACATTTCTCGTAATACCGTCTATCTCTACCGACGCGCTTCCATTCGAACCATGAATAAAGTTACGCATTCTCTTTAAAAAAACGACATAATTATACGCAATTACTATTGCATCAAATTGACCCATATTGCCGGAGATTAGAGAACTTCAAGATTAGAAGGCTTTGAAGAAAACCAAGTTCGAGATATACTCATTTCGTTGAACGGATAAAGCCCCGTACAAGTGCCAGAAAAAAAATGTAAATCATTACCGTAATTTCCCTCGCGAAGTTCTAAATACGTCGAATGACGATAAATCTAGCGTTAGCGTCGTTTTTGTGCAAAGCTCGCTCTGTTCTCTCCGTAGCGGAAAGACTAAATACCGACTTCCAGCAAAACAAATCGAAAATCATACGGCTTCGAGTCGTACTCGAGGAGGACTTTTAGCGGCCACGATACACCGATGATATTATCATACGGGATCAATCGATACTTCGGCGACGTATACTCAAGAAAGCGCTCTAAGTTCCATTTTTTTCTTCTTTTCCGACTCGCGACGCGGACGCTTCATATCAGTCATTGTTTGCTCGTTGTCCAGGGGAATATTTTTTTCACATTCCTCGCTTATAGGCTACGATGTTTCACGTCATGCCGAAATACTCGCGGACTTTACGAGACAATTGCACGAAAGGACAAAAAAGAACTAAGCGGCGGTCGACGCGTAATCCTGCAAACGACTGTTTCACGGTTATCATTCAATTTTCTCTTCGCATAAAACCAAAACAAATTCCTCTTCAGAAGTTAAATTCACAATTGCATGATTTAATTAAAAAAAAAAACATTACGATTTTAGACACATCTAGCTTTTTCTAAAATCTTTTCCACCTAAGATTACTTTAAGGAAATACAATTACGTAGAAAACTGGAACGTTAATTTCAACAGAGTTGTAAAGTCGTGTTGTACGTTACGTAGCTCAACTCGTTCTCTCGGCCAATCCGAATCCAGACCCCACCTTTCTTTTTCCGATGTCGAAATAATTTAATCTCGCTGGTGAATAATTCGCTAGCGAATTTTGCTGGGCAACGGTCGACGTGGAAAATCGTGGAGGATCGAATGAAAACAACGATCTTTCCTTTTATTAAAGGATGATACATTTTTAAAGGGTATATCTGTCGTTTATAACGTAACATCGCCGCAAAATCATTTTCGACGATTACTGGAGTACGTGCGCATCGTAGTCGTCGTTTTGCCGTATTTCGCAGCAATGAAATCTGTATCACTTTTTCATTTGATTTAAAGAGCCCGAAAAAATACATAGACGGAGTACGAAGCGAAGTATACCTCGATCGTTGATTAGAGCGTCGGTAGAGAGGACAACTAAGTAATCAATCCCGCGTAAGCGTAAAATACTGATTCTTTGTACAAGTGTTTGTCATTTTACGCGTACCCTCGTTTATGATCAAACTCGGACCAAACCCAACTCGGTACGACTTATCAAATTTTTTGGAGAGAGAGAGAAAGAGAGAAAAAGCACGAGAAAAAAAACGCGACAGCAAGCGTGGCAGACGTTCGAACGACAGATTCTCGAGCTATTCCACCACTCGCGTCTTACTTCATCGAAGATGCGAAGCGATCCAACTTGAAACTCGTGAGCAGCGATAAAGTGCGATTGGAGATCAGCAACAGCGATGAGTACGTAACTAAACGAGTCAGTAAATAAGTAAGCGAAGGGAATAAGCAAGGAAGCCGGCACGAGGAACTACGGAGAAGCAAAGGCGAAACTGCTCGACGAGAAGGGATTCGGAGAAGCGCGAAACGACATCCACCCGTGCGTTGTTCCTGGCTCCTTTATAGATTTACGTTATTCAGCCGCCTCTTCTACGGCTGCTCGCCTGCCGTTGACCTTGAAAATTCCTCTCTATGAGGGAGCACTGTATGCGCGAGACGCGTTATACGGTGGCCGGTATCCACGATAGAAAACAACCTTCGTCGCGATGAAAGAGAATCATGCTTACCCTCGATAATACCAACCATCAAGGAGTAGAACGATAGACAAGGCGAAAGGACGAAAAAACACGACTAGATTTCCTTCTTTTCTCTCTATTTGGCATTTCCTATGCAAATCTAACCCTTTCGTCGAGATCTTCGAAAATCGACGCAAGAATAGTCGAACCTTCGACATTCAAAGTTTCTAACGTCGCAAGGAATAAGTGGCTATCAGGGTAGCAAAGTATACCACTCTGTAGTTTACGCGAGTCTCTCGGTGTGTCACCAAGGTAACTTGCATGCTATAAAATATTTATAACTATCTCTGACTCGAATCAAACGAAAAATACTTTTTCACGGACGACTGCTGCTACTTGTGCGCCAATCATTGTTAACCCTTTGCACTCGATGACTTTCTCAGTCGAACGAAGCAGCAACTCGAGAAGATTTTACGCATTCGCGACGAATGTCTTATGGGTCACATAAAATAACAAAATTAACTTACAAAAACGTTATCCATATTTACACTTTTACCAATAGAATTTTGTAATGTCGAGCTCTGTACTTTTGTTTCGTTTGATAATTTATGAAACATTCATCCTTGGTTTATCTGAAAACGTATCGCAGTAGTAGAACGTTTTGGGTCTTCCTCCCGGTTTTTTTCGATAGGAACAAATCTTACAATCCCTTTTTGAGCCCGTGAGATCGCACGAAGCTTTCCACTTAGCCTGAATTGGAGCTCAACGTCGAAGCTCCTCGCGGTTGTCGAAAACCTCCTTTCAACTTATCTACTAAAATTTTTATAAATTGTAAGCGTTTAAGTGACTTTTCGTTCTTCTATTTATTTATTAGCTTATGGAGAATATAGAAACTAATTAGGTAGATTTCCACTCCCAAAAGAGTTTCTTTTTTCAAGTTTCTCAAGTTGCGATTTAAAACGCCGTGACGCCTGAGAGGCGTCTCTCGAGGGCACAACGTTAATAACTCGAACCTCGTCGTTGCCGATCTATGAAAATATCGACTACTATCGTGCGAAGCTTTAGGCAGCCATGATGCCTCGATCGATGCGTCGCAATGTTTCGCGAGAATATGGACGATAGCGAGGAGCAATTATACATGGTCTTCCACTGCTTTCGTCACGACGAATAAATCGAGGAAAAGAGAGAGACGAAATCAGGAGAATAAACGATACGGTTG
>JAITYT010001998.1:233769-244865 GCA_025433975.1 Liostenogaster flavolineata | reverse complement strand
AAAAAAAAAAGAAAAGAGAAGTTTATCCACGGGAGGAAGTTTAACTTTTAAAAACGACCTCGACCTCGTTCGACGCGAGCAAAGAGGACCAAGAGACCATGGACGACATTTCGATGACGTATCGCCAATGAAAGATAAGAGCAGAAGAACGTAAGAAACCAGCAGTTCGTGAACTTACCCTGCATTTTCAGCGACAGCAATGGACATGTGCCTCCTCTCATCGAGGATGGCTGATACGTCACATTGCCTTGGAAGATCCGTAGTTAATTTGATTTAAGATACGCGCACAGTCGTTACTATTTCTCTTCCAACGAGAAAATTCACTCAGGCACGGGGGCACTTTTCCATCAAATTTCCACCACACTATCACGCGATACGAGCCAAGTACCATCAATGGACAATCAACGAGGCAATAATAAAAAAAAGGCCAAACGCACCACCGTCGTGTAGCACAAAACAACAAATCGACACTATTTTCTTGATCGTAGCTCACGATCGATTCAACGAAACTCTCGTCACTGCACAACGTCCGATCATTACCGAATAGTAGGACGAGTAGATAGACGATACGAAAAAGAGTCACGACGCGATTCGTCGCTATCCAACTTGAAACACGACCACTTTTTTACTGTACGATACCCGATGACTTCCCGATAATCGACGCTCGATCGTTCATCGAAACAGCCCAACTGACTTCACATAAAACTATATCGAATCGGTACCCAATCGAAGAACTCCAATATCTCCGGATTTGATCAGAGTCTCGTTTTCCTTGTCTCTTCGCTTTCCACCATGTTTTCTACGACGCCATTGAAAACGTCGTCCTAGTCGTCGACGTTGCCCATTCGAACTTCCCCTGTAGATTTTGCCTCTTCCCTGCCTCTACTTGGTAACAGACGAATGATAACGCGTTCGCAGGTATCGGAACGATGATGACATCGGTGGTAGGCGTGACGTAACGGTAAGGACGCACACGCGATACCTGAAATCCCTTAAGGAGAGAACGAGGCTGGTAAAATCGAGACTCGCTTGCTGGATCACGGCAAGATCGCTGCGTGCTTCCCTCGTGGCAGCTTTTCCTTTCTTCCCTCTTTCTCTTCCTCCTTCTAATTTTTCTCGGTTAGATTAGCGTCGCGACGTCGCACGACCTCACGGATTCTTAGTTGTCGCCGCGTTTCTCTCGCGATGACCTTTGTCCCGAGATGAATTCGCCGATACCTCTTGTCCAACGAGCGTGGACGATGATAACGATGTCGCCAACGCCGGGCTGCGCTCGCAATGACCGTGCGTGCAACAGAAGCTCGCGCGAACGTCGAACGTTACGTGATGCAATGTCTCTTGATCGTGCTGCTTAGCTCGCTCCGGATACGATGGAATCGTCACCGATCGTCGTACAGCTTCCTCCCGGTACGATATCGGCTCTCGATTTAGACGCTCGATCGCGCTGCATCGATCGACATCTCGCTGATACGGTTCTTCCTGCGACAGAAAAGAGAGATCCGGTAATTTTTTTCGTCCCCTGACAGAATCGCCGCGCTAATTTCTCAATTAACGAATTAATCGAAAAATTCATTAACAATAATGTTTCATTTTAATAATTCTATGTTATTGATCAATCTACGTTAACCCTTTGACTACGGAGCGCTCGGAAACGAAATAATGTACAGAAACGAATCGTTAAAGTGCTCTACTAGTTGCAGCAGCCGTGACAGTGGGCGATCCGCCGCGCGGACGGCACAATGCGCGTTTCATCCTTAACACGTTAACTGTCCAGCCCGTTTTGCTTGCCGTTCCGTACAGACCCAGGCTCGGCCATCAAGTGGGCCATCGCTGACGGGCGAACCGGAGAATGAATATAGAAGCGTTAGGAACCTCGGTTATCCTGTTTCAATCAATTACATTAACTTTTTTTAAATATGATTTTAAATATTCTTGTCCTTGAGTCTTGATTAAACAAAAACTGATATTACCTAAGCAAAATATTATACGACCGGCACGGGACGAAACTAAAGTCTGCGGTCGGTTTCTGAGACCCGCCCGGGGCTGAACGGAAAGTTTAACGCCGGTTCCTGGGGATTGGCGTAGCGTTTAACGTGTTAAGCATTGATTAAAGAAAAACTGATGCTGCCTAAGCAAAATATCGGGTCTCACGATCAATGAGCAAGGATCGACATGCGCGGTCATGTAACACAGGTCAACCCTCCTATAACGCGGTTTCCGCTCATCATTCGTAGGTACGACTACTCACGCCGAGTTCCTCGATCAACGCGAAACCATTGACGCGGAATCTTAGTATAAAGATCGCTTCGATCTTATTCCATGTAGTGACAAGCGCACTTCGATCGAAACGATAAAATCCCCCTTATCTCGACCGACTCAATTTACCAATTGTATACGAGCCACCGTGTAGCATAGACCGTAGGGCGTGTCGTCACTAAGTGATAAATAAAAACATTAAGCTCACAGCTAGGTCAGCCCCAAAGCGACACAACGATATTCGATCGATGAACGATATTATTCGAAATCTTAACCCTTCGAGCACGGATCTCGGTACGTGGTACGGCGCAACGGCAGGTCACATTTGTGGATCGTCGCATACCGTGCGTTTCGCACCGCTATCTCGGTTTCGATTTCTTTCCGCTGGCTATGGCAACTTTTCGAATATCTATGGTTGGCTTTGGCCTCTTAGAAATATGACTTTCGACCTTTCGACTACACGAGAAGGCATTCTATGAGGCAGATAAATCTAACAAGACGTCTTCGATTATCATAAAAGTAGTTCAACCTTTATTTGTCAAAGGCTATTCATTACGGTTAGATAATTACTATGACTCCTCTGATTTGGCCAAATTTTGATCGAATCGAGGCACCGACGTTCCTGGAATTTTACGACGGTTATTTAGAAAAAATCTTTCGAAAGAAGTAAAACGTGCAAAGTCGAGAAATGGAGAAGACATTTCAAAATTTTGCGAGAAAATTATGGTCATAAAGTGAAAGGATAAAAAGACTGTAGCATTTATCTCGACCTTCCACGGCAATAACTTTCGATCGAAGGATGGAAAATGTAAACCGGAGTGCATTATAGAGTATTGTAGAGTATTAAATACCGTGAATTATTAAATACGCGAATAGCGCCCCAGCATTTAAATTTCTTAACAGCTACGACGCTCCTCGAATCAACGTCATCCTTTCGTCGAGAAGCGCCTCGCGGCGGAGCACCACTGCCGACGCAGATCCACCATGCGAATCGTCTGAATCTTCACGTTGGTAAGGCGAGGCGGTGACCACGTGGCGCATAGAAACGCAAGCAGCATGGTGACTCGCGTCCCAGTGGCGCTTCGTTCATTCGACACTCTTCTACTAGCGCCTCGCTCCAATTTGTTCTCTCCTTACGACGATAATCGACTGCGTCGAGAGATACTAAACCGATCGAATGCCGTTGGAACCTAAAACTACGACTCCAACAACGCTGCGTTTTAAATTTACATTTTGATTTAAACTTTAACCGATGTCTCGATCTTCCTCGGTGGCAGAGAGCAACCCATTGTTCACGCGTGGGTCTGCTTTCACGGAAATCGATTGTTCGATAATCCGACCGATATATTTATGTCGATAATTGTAGAGATTTTCGTTTGATCGCGCAGGCGACTTGTCTACCGGGCAATTTCAACGACACTATTCCGAACGAACACATTTTGAAACCAAAAGATCCACGACGCGATCTCGTCGATAACGGAGTTACTTCGTGGATACCAAGCGGTTGTGTAAAAAAATAGAGAGAGAACGCTCAATGTGGATTAGAGCAGCAAGGTAATCGATATTGCTTTGATTCGATTTTGTCGCGCGTATAAAAAAAAAGAAAAATAAATCTCGCACAGGAAGGACGCGCATTTAACGCTGTATCATGAATGACTATCACTACCGTTGGCCACTCCTATCGGAAGTACCAAAATGACCTAGAACTTTTAAACTGCTTCTTTAACGCGTTCACGCCGAAGCGTATCACCGGTGGCTCACACTTGAATGTTCCATCAGGCGGTGCATATCGCCAATTTATTTCGTTTAATAACTAAAAAAAAATATTCATACAGTTGAAAATTAAAATAATGAAATTTTTCACTTTGATTAGTCACCGCCCGATAAATCAAAGAGCTCTTAGAGAAGTAGCCGCCCATGGGAGAGAAACACGAATCCCAGCGCCGGCATGAACGTATTAAGAAACGTGGAATTTTTATAAATGTTTCTATACGGTAGACCCCCTATAATACGGTACAGACACGTTCCGTGTTATATAAATCCGTGTAGTACGAGTCACTTAGGTTATACAAATACATTAGCTGTTCGCAGCCCAAAGCGATTAACTTACTTGTTATATTTGAAATAATTTTCTTTAATAATCGGGCTTAAGACACTAAATGACAACAGTTTTTATGGCCTTTGAACAATAAATGTTTTTTCCACTAGAAATGTATAAAAATTGTCTACCTATTCTTTTATGGCCTTATAAACAGCTCACATACAGTTTACTTATGCATAAACATACATTTATAGAGACACTTAACAAAGATGTACAATAAATAAATATTTCATACGTGATATGTAAAAGAGAATTTTTTCTTTCTTTTCAAAACGTTTAATTCAGACGTTTAGTGTTACCAGCCAAAAGTTGTATTAATTATTGGATCTAAAACGTAATAAAATCGCAACATCTGTCTCATTCTTTCACAGTGTTATACGAACGCGATCACAATTTTTCCGCCGTGTTATACGAATCCGTCTTATATGAACCCGCGTTATAAGGGGGGTCTACTGTATATTCTTGTATCTTCGTACGCTTGTCGAAAGTTTGAAACAAGTACGACAAAACGAATCGTGAAATCGAACGTAACTCGCAAAACCTGCAATTCGACCAGCAATTTTCATTTTTCTCTCGCTCTGTACGTTCCAAAGTTTAACACAGCGATTCGGGAGGCCAGTAACGCCTAATACCGGCGTTCGATGCGAATCGCACGCGGCTAACAGACTGACGCGTTGTCCTTAACGCGTTCAATGCCACGCGAATTTCGCAGTACGTTGCTACGAGCCGGTAAAATAACCGAAATTGCATCATCATAACCAGCGTATAGAAACTTACTGGACGTTTCGAGAGACGCGAAACTTTCGAACATTTCTCGAGGAAACGATCGAGCAACGTTAACCCTTAACGGATCGATGCCGCCATATAAGCGGCATGGCACTTTTATTTATTGGCTTAAAATTTAGATCATCTTGTTATCCTACTGCCCTGAATATATATTAATAAATGTTCGCTAAAATATAAATATTTTCTTGTCTATACTTGACATAAAAATGTCGAGTCTACGGTTTCTCTTGGTACAAAAAATAATTTGGACCTTGTGGGAAGTAAAGTTGAAATACTTCCGGATCGTTAAGGGTTAATACGGAGTCTCGTAGAGCGACGATATCCCCGGCGTTCCTGCCCACTAACCCCTTAACGAACGTATAATCGCGGATTCTTACGTTAGGAAAACTCACCGACGCGTAATTCCGATGATACCCATCTTGCGCAAGAATTTGTCCATCTCGTGACATCGAAGAGACTCGTCTCGAAACACTATCGAGAAACGTGGAGGCAACAGCGCGAAGAAAATAAGAAAGGTCGTTAATAAGCAGACATCATCGACGGCGGCATCGTCGTCGTTCTCGTTGTTGTTGTTGTTGTTGTTATTATCGTTGTTACAGCTGCTGTCGTTGTAGTTGCGATCGTGATGCAAAAGAATGGTACGAGAAGTACAATGATGCGAGACAAACTTGACTCTTAAAGCCATGGATCGTCCGAGCGAAACCACCGTATTTTTCTGTCGTTTGGACGAGCAGGATGCGCGATGAACATCGTCTCGACGAACGTTCGAAAATGTACGTGACTTAACGCGAGAACTGAAAAAAGAGCAAATGAAAAATAAGAATCGAGTAACAAGGTGAACCCGCACGGCAAACTCACTCGCGCACGCACGCACGCACACATGCACACGCACACGCACACGCACGCACGAAATATCGACGAGAATTTCTTGGCTCGATTGGCACGTCGTTCGTACGCGTATTATCGAGCCGATACGAGAAAGAAGGAGAGTCGCGTCGTCGTACGACGAATCGTTCGAACGTGGGTCACGACTCGCTCGCTTCTTCTTCTTCTTTGTCGCTTCGATCGATCGCGAAGACGCAATGCGTGGAAAAAAGGTAACGCGTGCGTCATACTTTCGCGCGGGGGAATCTCCTCTCTTTTCCTTTTTCTTCCTTCTTTGCGTCTCTTATCCTTCTCCAGCAGTTAGGAGACGTTGCGTTTTCGTTGCCGTTGCCGTTGTCATCATCGTCGTCGTTGTCGTCGTTCTTAGCGTCCATCAAAAACTCTGTGTGTAGGTTGCGATAGTTTTCTATAGAAAAGCACAGCGGGGCGCCACGAGACGTGATTACGACTTTCTTTCTCGCTCGCGTTCTCTTTCTCTCTCCATCTCTCTTTCTCTTCCTCGGCTCAGTCCTCTACGTCTATCTATTTGTCGTCCACCTCCTTCTTTTTCCCCCTCTCCTTTACTCTTTCGTTCGTTCCTCCTTTGCTTATCCGTTTCCCTTCTTCTTCCTTCTCGGTTACGTTACTTTATAGTCTCGTCTTGCACGCGTGACGCCAACCCGAAATACACGACACACGGTAGAACGGAGCTACCACTTCCAGAAAAGTCGATCATCGACGACGACGTTAAACACGCAATGGCCTTTAATACGTGAGCATTCGCCTTTCTCTCATCGCCGTCGTCGTCGTCGTCGTCGTCGTCGTCGACGTCAATGAAAAGACCACCGCTCAAATACGAAAATCTTGTTCCACCATTCTCTTCTTCGTTTCAACGAACGATATCTTTACGTCGCTACGATTTCTCTCTCTCTTTCTCTCTCTCTCACACACACACAACACACACCCCGCTACTTACTCACTACTCACTCGCACGCATCCACGCACACACACACACACTCGCCTCGCTCACTCCGTTCGTCCTTTCTTTCTTTCTTTCTTTCTTTCTACCGATGCAATCGTGCGTGCACGATCTGGTAGGAGATGCCGTGCAGGAGTACGCGCGTGTGCGTGCGTGCGTGTGCCGCGCGTTCCGTACCTCTCCTATCGGTGGGGAACTCGATACGCGTATTGGTGCGCGCAAGTGCGCACGCTCGTGTGTGCACTTGATTAGAGCTAGCCGTCTGACGTCACGAAACGGTTACATCGCTGCCGATTGTCACTGGACTCTGTAAGGGCGCGCAACAATTTCGTGGCACATCGCGCATACACGCGCGTTACCGAACGCGCGATTATTATTATCGTACACGCGCGAATCGACGAACCGATCGTCTCGTTGCGTCGTTGCGTCGTCGCGTCGTCGCGTCGTCGTCGCCGTCGCCGTCGTTCTCCTCCTCCTTCTCCTCCTCCTCCTCCGCCTCCTTCTACTCCTACTCCTATTCCTCCTCGTCGTGGTCGTGGTCGTCGTCGTGGTCGTCGTCGCGTCGTTGCGATCACCGTAATAATCTTTGCCGTTGTCGTCACCGTCGCACTTGTCGTCACCGTCGTCACGCTAATCGTCACGGTCCTCGTTGTCGTTCTCGTTGTCGTCGTCGTCGTCGTCGTCGTCGTTATCGTTGTCGTTATCGTTGTCGTTGCCGTCACCGTCGACGTCGTCACAATCTCCAAAGCATGTCGAAGCCACACGCAACAATCCACCCACGGTATTCGTGAAACAACTGAGTCCACGCAACGACTGGCGACTACACGGGAGGTGCTACCGCTAGGTGGCGCCACCGTTTATCTCGAGAAGGCTCGTTCCGCCTCGTCCACGCACCGTCTACCCACGAACTTTCCCGACTACGGCCGAACGTCACCGACGAATGCACGACGCACGACCGGCGACCGTAATCTCCCCCTCCCCGTTGCCTGACGTTTGGCGCGCGCGTACCGCTAACCGCGTTTTCATGAAACCGTGCTTCGTCGGATGTCCTTTGCGACGCTGACTTTGAAACGCACCGACCGTAGCGATGTATGCCGAGACGGCGGAATTTTGGGTAGGGATGCATTTTTGTGCAAATATGTTTGAGATAATTCAGAAAATTGAATTTCATTACGTTAGAACAATATTATTTATTTCTTTGTATCTCTTCCAATTAGATATTTTTAAGTCAGAAAGGCAAACATTATCGAGCGCCTTTAAGCGCCCTCGGACGACCACGATGGGATAAGTACCTACGGTAGCCTAGGGGTTAATCGTGGAATCACATCGTTAGAACTAATCGTTCTGTTGGACATCGATGCATCAACGTAGAATCTTTTCCAGCTTCCTTAGTTAGCTCTCTTTCTCGCGGAATTTTTCAGAAACGGAAGAAGCGTATAAAGAACCGTGCTTTGCATGGTACTACGCGAACGGTACAAGTTTCTTTATCTCTCTCAGTTCTGCGCGCGACATGCCTGTACGTTCAGAGGTAGAAAGAACGTTGCCTTGTCGCTTTGAATCTATTCTTTTTTTAAAGATCGCTCCTTGATACACGATAAAAATACACTCGTTATTTTTCAACGATTTAGCAGCATGAATTGTAAAAACATAGTCAAATATTGATTCGCTATTTTTTGTTATTTTCACAAACGCTTAGTTCGTAAAATATCATCAACGTGTACCCTCATGTGTATATTCGATCAAAGTATGCTTCATGCTTTTGTAATTTACATTGTTATTAGTTGCGTGTTAAACGCTCGTGCTACTTAGAGATACGAAAGGACATTGCATGTAAAGTCTCGTTAAAGTCTCGAAAAATTGTAAGTGGAGGGTACCTTAAACTTTGGTTATTATTACAATCTCGAGCTATATATCGCTTAAAAGTCTCATGTTGAAAACGCTTGTTTGGTTCGTTAAATACGACGAAATAGCATACTTTATCGTTTACAATGCGATATATCTTACGTATAGAATAAAATAAGTCGAAGTCATCGCCTTTTCAAATTCTGGTAATTTAAGAATGTTTTTTTGGAATATTAACACATTCGCAGCCGCTGACGTGATTCGCGTTGTTGCAAATGCTCTTCCTGGTTGTCGCTGACCTAAATTTTGACGTCGCTTCGTAAGCTATTTTTGATTGGCGTTAAGCTATAATACGTATTGTTTTTAAGCGCATTGTTGTTCGCTTAAAAATGAATTGTCAAGCAATTGGATATTTACCAAAACTGAGATAATATCGAGTTCGCAACAATGTTAATGTCCTACGTAGTTGGTTGAAGATCGCCAATTTTGCGTTTATTCGTTGCGGCTAGCGTGCTACACTGTATTTTGATATTCAGGTTTCTTTCGCTACTTCGACGTTAATAATAATATGGAAGACGAAAGCGATAATGAAACGAAAGGGATAGATTATGACAAATTTTTTGACGTCGAAGACGAATCCAGTGAAGTTATAAGTGATAGTGAAGCAGATAGTATCGCCGTAATGTTGCAAAATAGGCGAAGAAATCCAAGACAAATAATCCACGACAGCGAATCTAGTGCTAGTGAGAGCGAAATAGATACTCGTAACATTGGATGGACAAAATACGATCCAAAAAGAAACTTAGAAGTGTTTATCGGTGATCCGGGTGTCAAGGTATTTCCAACTAATTTCCAAAGTATAAGTGAAGTCGCGGGACTTTTTATCGGAGATGACTTGTTGGAGTTGATCGTAAATGAAACCAATAGGTATTATATTCAAACCCACCATGAGCATAAAAGTCAAAAGAAGTCGAAGAAGTGGGCCGACGTTACAGTACCCGAGTTAAAAAAGTTCTTAGCGCTAAATATTGTAATGGGACAAGTGCAGAAAACCAATATTAACGATTATTGGTCAACGAATCCATTAATCGCGACTCCTTTCTTCTCAAAAATCATGTCACGATATAAATACCAAATGATCCTGTGGTTTCTGCATTTTTCCAATAATACAGAAACCGCGCAAAATCCAAACAGACTATGGAAAATTGAACCTGTAGTAAATTATTTTTTAAATAAGTTCAACACTGTATATAAACCCGAACAGGAGCTTTTCTTGGGTGAAGCAGTGATACCGTACCGTGGACAGCTTTCATTTCAGGTTTACAATCCGAATAAGATTACAAAGTATGGAATTCTAAGCAGATTGCTGTGCGAGGCAAATACTGGATATATTTATAATTTTAAGCTATATTGCGGAAAAAGCAGCAATTTAAAAAATACCATTCCAACTGTTTTAAATAAAAGCGAATACTTATGGCATCATATCTACATGGATAATTACTATAATAGCGTTGCGCTAGCCGAACAATTATTGGAAAAAAATATTCGAATTTGTGGTACGGTACGAAAAAATAGAGGTTTTCCAAAGGAACTGAATAGCGTAAAATTGAGAAAAAACGAATCCGATTTTCGGCGGAAAAGCGAAGTGCTGGTGCTCAAATGGAAGAATAAAAAGGAAATTCGAATGGTATCGACGATACATAATGCCAATATCGTTGAGACTAATAAAATAAGTAAAAAAACTGGAGAAACGATACGTAAACCCGAGTGCATAGTAAAGTATAATCAACATATGAAAGGCGTCGATCTTGATCGATATCTTCCATATTATTCATTTTTGCAAAAATCGATCATGTGGACAAAAAAGACGTTCACGTTTCTCGTACACTGTGCTCTCTTAAATTCGTTTATTGTATATCGTAAACTTAATCCGAATACCGATGTAACCTTTTCGAAATACTTACAAACTCTGGCAATGGAATGGATTTCCTGTGATATCGAGATCGATGATTCCGGACAATTACCAACTAGTAGTTTGACCGAACGAACGTCTTGTCACGATCCTCCTCACAGACTTGCAGGCGACATAAAAACACACCATTTGGAAAAGATCAGACGTTCAGGAATAACAAAATATCCACAAAAGCGTTGTAGAGTCTGTAAGAAGCATGGTAAACGTACCGACACATCGTTTATATGCAAGTCCTGTAGGATACCTTTATGTAAAGGTCATTGCTTCGAGATTTATCATACGAGCAAAAAATATTA
>JAITYT010001998.1:210830-229181 GCA_025433975.1 Liostenogaster flavolineata | reverse complement strand
TTTTTTTTAGATTGAAAATACGACGAAGTGTAATAATATACGTAGTGACGATGACACAACGATTAAACATAATACCTGAAAAATTGGCTGATGCCATGTTAAAAGAACCTTACTACCATTACATCGGCGTAAGGGCTTCACCTTTTGCCCTAGATTCTACTGTTTTCGGCTTAAATTCTGAAGAAATTTTGGCACTCTCCAAACGTTTTCCAAACTCTGGTGCAATCGTTATGAATGGTGTTATTATGAAAGGTTATTCTTTTGTTATTGGATTAAATATATGATTTTTTTTTAATAACATGTTATAGCAAGATATAGAAAATGCACAGTGTGAAGTATTTTATCTTAAATCATTAATTGAAAATATTTTGAAAATACAGTTCGCAAAATTTCATTGATACGTTTAAATATATTTAACCTTACAATGTACAAAATATATGATTACAATTTTAAACTTATAATCGCGTAAAAGCAACTTTGTTTATCACTTAATGGACCCAAATTATTAATCAAAGTATGTAGTTAAATGTCATTATATAGCGAATTTTTTATATTTACAACAGCAATAATAAATATATTCTAAATAGGTTATTACAACTACCATTTTATGTAGTATTAATATATATCAATTTAATAATTATTTAAATTGTATCGCAGAAGCTATGCATATATATATAAAGACTGTAATATAGTTTTAAATGTACATTTTATGAATACATTTAAAATGTTTTTAAACTTTATAATTGAACTACATAGATTATGTATAACTGATATGATAATTTGTTATGAAAAATTTATTTCAGGAGCACCTTTTTCTATTATGAATGCTTTAGCTGAATTGGGCTACAAAGTTATCTGTAGTACTGGGGAAGCTGAAATTCTTTGGACGCTACAAAGGGAAGTTTAACTTCCAAAATTATCAAACTTGTAGAAACCATACGTTAAAAATGCGTTAAATATAAATGTAAGAGACGATGTGCATTTTAAACTAAGTTCTATTTAAATAGTGAAAAGAAATAATCTTTTTCAGATTTTATCCAAATTAATTAGCATCATTAATTTGACTAATAGCTACTGATTAGTAGACACTAATTAATATTAAATAACACAAAGTTTTATATATATATATATTCATGTATTTTTTATAAAAATATTAAAATATTACTTTACACTTTTAATTGAATATTACAGTTTTACATTTCTAAAGTTAGCCTTGATAATGATTAATTCAAACGAACATACATTTAAATACATTAGAACATTTGTTAAATAATTTTGAAAACAAAATTTACTGTATATATAATTCATATATGTAATTCATTTAACAACTTAAAATAAGCAATTTCTATCGAGAAAGACATAAACTATGTAAGTATCAAAAGTGGTATTAAATGAAAACTCTAAAAAATATTTAAAGCTATAGTCTGTTTTTTTATTGAAATAGAATTATATTGAAAATCTATAGATATTGTTACATTCTGAAATTTCACTATTTTAATTTAGTCAAGGTTTCCTGGTTGTTACAAATAAATGTATATTACGCTTACAATCTGTATTTCCTTTTTATATTCATTGAAAATGTGATAATATGTGTCTTATATATTATGAAAATATGTTTAGTAGCGCTTATTTGTATACAAAATTTTATAAAA
The DNA here is from genome assembly GCA_025433975.1 of Liostenogaster flavolineata. Lineage (NCBI taxonomy): Eukaryota > Metazoa > Arthropoda > Insecta > Hymenoptera > Vespidae > Liostenogaster > Liostenogaster flavolineata. The sequence continues at coordinate 227,529 of JAITYT010001998.1, read as the reverse complement.
ATATTATAAAGAAAAAATAAATCAAGGAAAATAGTTAAAAATTTGAAATTATTATGTGTTATATCATAATGTGTGATGATTACTATTTATTTATAGTCATTATTTTATATATAAGTTAATTCTAATTTCACATTTCAAAATTTATAATCATATATAAAAAATAATAAATATTATTCGACATTTAACAGAAAATTTTAATTTTAATTTGGTAAAGAATTGTATTTTAAGAAATATCGGTTCAGGTTATGTATTATATTCTCGTGACATTAATAGTGTGAACATTGTGGTTACAATTTGAAGTACGTAAATTTTCAAATTAAAACCTTGGTATTTTATCTGCGTAATTATAGAAATATACATAAGTTAATGCATTATTTAAATTATATTTTATTAGGTTTAATATTTACGTGAAATTTAAACAATGCTATATATTTATATATATTTGTTATATTTATTATCAAAAATACACTTTATCATGTTTTATTATGTGGTACGCCTGAATATATATTATTTGGCTCTTAAACGTTACCGATACGTATTAGTTTTACAAGGTTATCCATGTATTTCTCTCTTAAAATAAAATTAAATCATACTCAGTAGTATTTAATATTGTGGATCAAATTACTGTATGGATTGGTGGATGGAATTAATAATACATTTTCTATATAAGGTAATAATTATTTAATCATTTTATTAAACATTAATATTCAATATTTATAGGTATAACTTAATATGGCTCATCAACATGATCTCAACATTCATGATTCATGCTGTAGCTCTATTAGTAATCTGGGACTACAGCAAACTTTAAATGAAATAGACTTTGAGCGAGGAATTTGGTACGCAGGTAATTATAATTTCATATAAATCTAAAAAAAAATCACATCAATGTCAAACTTTACAAGACAAGTATTATTCATAAGTAAAATAACGATTAAAGCACTTTATATTTTTTCAATTATATATAGCACAATATAATGATTTAGATAAAGTATATAATTTACTAAAAATTGGCACGGCAGTTGATATTGAAGATTCTGCTGGTTATACCGCTTTGCATTATGCAGCACGAAATGGCCATTATAATGTGTGTGAACTATTATTGTACAATGGTGCTAATGTGAATGCACAAACTCGTTGTGGAGAAGCAACCGCACTTCACAGAGCAGCCATGCAAGGTCATAGCGATATTATTAGATTGCTATTAAAATATGGTGCAAATCCAAAATTGAAAGATGTTGATGGCTGTACTGCTTTACATAGAGCACTTGCTTCAAACAGTACATCTGTCTGTAAAATTTTAATTCCACGTTCAGATTTAAATTCAACTAATAATAAGGGATGCAATGCAAAACAATTAGCACAGAATAGTTGTGATGACATACTTTCTTTGATATCTTTAAGTAAAAATACGAATCAAAAATGAAATAATTATTTAACAAAAATATTATTTTTTAATATTATTGTATCCCAATTTTATTTTTACTTACAATTAATTTGTTCACTAAATTGTTGTCGTTAACGACAGTTATATTATTTTATTGGATTGTTCAAAAAGTCTTCGCTGGTTTCCGATAGATAGCGCTAATAATTGTTTTTTTATGTTTATAAATATGAAAAATTTAATAGAAAATACTAAATAAAAATATAATATAAAATATTTTTTAGCCCGCAAAGATTTTCCGAACATCTGAACAGTATTTAAAATCAGCGTTTGAATCTAAGAATAAAGAAATAAATATTGTTATAAATTTATTAAAAACAATGGTTTAGTGTATTAATAAACATTTTATACCTATTATGTATTGTCTTAATTCGTAAACAATTACAATTTAACGACAGTAATAACTGTTAGGATGAATTATTTTACAAATAAGAACTAGGATAGATTACTACTTTGAGATTAAAGGATTAAATATATCTTTATATACATTTGCATTAATATACATGTTATTATAAAAATTTTAATTCGGTAAATATAAAAATTGCGAATATATGTTTTTATAATTATTATACTAATCACAAAGTGTTAAAGATTATCTTTCATAATTTGAATGTTTCGATTTTAAGATTTCTTCTTTAATTTAATGCTAATTATGATACATATATTCGTGCATTCATATAATAACGTAAAATAATATTATATATAAAATTAATGTAAAAAAGTTATAACTAATGATAAATGATTAACAATTAATTTGTTTACTTAAATAAATAATTGTTATTTCTAAATAATAAGTACTTAAAAGAAGACATTAAATCTTAGAAATAAATTGATTTTATTTTAGTTTATGATTAACTTGATTGTCTAATATAAAGGTTCAAGTATTTGGTTTTTATATATGTATACATTATATTCCATATAATTTTTCATATATATATAGCCGTCGACGAGATCCATACTACGCGAAAAAGTTTTCAATCCCCTGCGATCGCATTTGCAGGCTGCATGCCATTCTCGCGAAGTGCTTCAACTTAGAACAGTTCGCAGTTAAAGGATTAATAGAAATGCTTAGTTGATACTTGATGTTTTTGTGAAAGAACTCTAATTATACATGTAGAACTTCGAATTAACATGTCGAATGCCACGCTAATTTTACATAGCTTGTTCATCTGGTCAAGATGGATTTTTTATTATGTGTTACTTATATTATGGTGAAATATTATTTAAAATAGACAAAACAAAGTATGTAATCATGTGTAACGCATTTTTTTTATTAGGGGCTACCACTAGTAACTCCTGTCACACTGAAATCCATTTCTTTGTTTTTGTAGGATTTTAAAATTGGTTTGCGATAGTCTGTTATCTCTGTCATTATATTATTTATCTAATTTTTTTGAGTGAATCATTTATCGCAGTCATTTATTATTTCACTTGCTTATTCTTATGTCAAACAATTAGGTAATAACATCTATTATATTTTTAACTACTATATTAATTTTCGCATTTCAGATCCTGTATTTAATTTTTAAATAAGACCTTAAAATTAACAGGGAGTCAAGTGAAGATGATCATATCTCAAATAATTCGTCTGACGATTTATTTTCACCAGTTTATATATATAAATAAAAATATTCTTATATATTTCATATTGCATTAATTTCTTTACACCATTGTAATAACGATGATAATATTGAAAAATTTAAAAGCATCAAATTATATGTTTTAAGTAATCTTGGCTTCGCCGGTCACCAATGACCCCCATGGACATTCAACGTGTTAATAAGTAACGAGAAATATTATTTTTTAGAGCCTTGTATAGCATTTTTGTATGTAATAGAATAGTCCTTGTTGATTAAATTTCTCTTAAGAGACAAATACCTGAATTCTTAAAAAACACTTTTTTTCAGTATTGATACAGTATTGGTACAGTAGTTGAAACATTTAATACCTGAAATTTAATCGTATATATAAAGAGATGTGTAAGTGAATATTTCAAAGTATCTTAATAGTAATTACCTTTGGCATACCAGACTGTATACATTGAGCTAAAATTGTATCTTCTTCTTCTTCCGATGGACTGAAACTGTCTTCTGTTGTATATAAGACATTAAGTGTATCACACGAATGATTTTCACATTCTTGTGACATCTGTAAATGCAGATAATGAAAATAAATGCTCCTTATCAATATATTTAAAAAATCCTAGATGTTCTATCTAATGAGCAATTATTTAAATATAAATTAAAGGATACTGGTTTTCTAATTATATTTCCTTTTTGCTGTTTAGTTTTTAGTTGTAACTTTGAAAGTGATGAACTTGAAGTTTTAATAACTTTTGCTAACGGTGAAGGTGAACAACTTAATCGAGCCTAGAGAAAATGATGATTGTGTTAATTAATATTATATTACTCTTAGCAACTATTGATATAACAAGTAAAATAAAATAATATAACAAAAACTATTAATGAATTACCTTGGCAGATTGTATACATTCAATTAAAATTGCTTCATCCTCTGAGTGATTAGGACTTTCATCTGAAAATTCTTTTTCATGTTCTGTAGATAAATGGCATAAAGGATTATTAATTCTGGAATTTTTAGTGTTGTGATTAGATTCAACTGGAGATGATGAAGGTGTTTCGCATACGTCAAATTTTTGTGATACAGCTTCAGGGTTTTTAGCAAAGGTTATAGATTTTGTTGGAGGTGGAGTTATTTGCCTTACCTACAAAGAAGTAAAGGAAAGTAAGCAATTTTTGTTAAATTTCAGAGTATAATCTAAAATGTTGAAGAAAAAAAATATTTAAAGTAAATATGTTTTTTCTCAAATAGAACAAAAAATAATCATTGTTTCTTGTCCTTTATAGCAATCAACAATAGTTATTTAAATAATTAAAAGAAAAAATATACCTTTGGAATTCCTGATTGTATGCATTCATCAAGAATTTTTTCATCTTCATCAGAAAGATTATAGCTTTCATCTGAGAGATCATTTTTATGACTTTCAATATCTGAAGATTTATTTATTTCAATTTTTTCCACATCTTCCGGAACACTGGGCATAGACAGCATTGAAAGATTTGATTGTGAACCAACTGGTGATATGCCAGCAGGTGTATCTTCTGTACAATAAATGTGTACTGTGTCCGGGGTTACAATATCCATTGGACTTTTACATAATTTGGAAGTTGTAGATGTTGTTTCAGAAGAAGTAGAAGCACAAGGTTCTAATCTACTCAAAGTAGGTTTCCTTTCACATGTCATTAGAATATTTGTTGTGTCCGAAAGTGTTGGTTTTTGAAATGTAACTGTTTTAAATGACTGTCTATATCTGTAATGTATAGATAAAATACATATTTAAAAATATTTGTGGTATTTATAGAGAAATAAGATAAGATAACTCTATTCTACAAATTATTTTATAATATTATAATAATAATAATAATAGCGAACATGTTATTATAAAATTACCTATTATTTTGTATACCCATACTAATACAAGCTGCTAACATGTCCTCGTCATCCTCATCGCCGTCACTCACTTGTTCTTGCTCTTTTTCAGCATCAATAACATTCACTTTTACAAAAGATTTGCCTACCTCAGTTTCTTTGCTAACGGAATTTTCCACTTTTTCTTCTAATTTACTTTGATTTTTAGAATAATTGGAACATCTCATTTCATCATCTATGATCAGAGAACTCAGACTTGTAGCTGTAGAGAATTCAATTGGCGTTGATTCTTCTTTAAATGTGGCAAGATCATCTTCAAAAACACTGCTTCTTTTCATTGGAGATTTTAAATTCACTATGATAAATATAAATTTAAATAGTTACCTTAATTTGTATGAATAGTATTTATATATGTTACATATTTTAATTCTTTTTCACTACAGAATAAATACAATACATACTAATAAATATAGTATTAATTTATTTATTTGATATATATTATAATTAAAAAAATATTTCAATATTTTAATACGATAGGATGAAACATTTAAATCTTTTCATTTTCAAAATAAATTGAATTTTGCATAAAATTTAATAGAGCGTAAAGAGTTAATATTGGTATTACTATAATGCATATTTAAATTGTTTAATTTATACTGGATGTTATTCCATACATAAATGTGAGTGTGTTGGTCTTATATCTTCTTCTTGAATTTTAGACATAAAGTCTGTAGGTTCTATCTTTTGATTACGAGGACTAGGTGGAATAGTTTGTGTAGGTGAATCTGGCAATTCACTTGGAGATACCGCTCCACTAGTTCTACGACTAAAGAGGTAAGAAATATATTAAAAACAAATTTTATAATAGAAGAATTATATTCAGTTATATTTATAATAAAAAAATATCATGTCGATACTCACCTGAAATCACTAACAATAGAACTGCGATCGTCATGTATAGAATGTTGTTCAAAGCCGCTTAATGAACCCAATGAACTACAACGTGAAAACATTAATGGTGTTTGTTCAGCATAATAATCCTGGCCTCCAAATGTTACCATTTTTCCTAAATTGAGTATTTTTATTCATTACTGCTGTATTATTATGTGCAAAAAATTTATTACAAAAAATGTTTTTACATTCCTTATAATAAAATAATAATACAATATACACAAAAAATATATATTTTTAAATGCACATATGATAAAGCATATTTCTAAGTCTTTTAAAACATTACTGTTAATTACATAAAATTATTTAATTATATAGCATTATATAATATCACATTTTCATGGAATACTGCATTAAATATGTTTAAAGTAAAACCTTCTTTATCGATGATGCGTGAACTATTTTTTACTTCCATAGAATTATTATTAATTGAAGTCGAGAGCAATTCATTATTATCTAATCTTGTTGTATTACGGTCACTTCTTTCAGATTCTTCTTTATTTATGGAGCTCCTTAAATTTGCTTTTGTTATTACTTCAGAAACATTGTTACGTGATATTATTACGCTGTTAAGAGATGTAGGTGAATTGACACGTGAAAAATTACTAGGCAGATCCTCTTTATAATAATTCATTGGTTTCTCAGAAATAACGAGTCTATTAAAATATTCAGTATTTTGTTTTTCATCTTCATCTGTATCATCTTCAGCATATCTGAGACTATAATCTGTTGGCTGATCCAAATCAGTTTCGGCATAATCTCCAAATAGCACAACTTTACATTCATTTTCTTTAAATTCTTTATTTAAGGATTGAGTTGCTTCTGCATTATCCAAAATATCATTTTCGGTTAATCCATTTCTTTCTATATATTTTTTACTATAATCTACTGGCTGATCTCGTACATCGTCACTATAGTTTTTTGTGGTATTTCTATTCATATTGTTTCAATATTTATATAAATAATTCAATCGGCTCGGTAAATATTTTAATATTGAATATTTTGAAAATAAGTCAACATGCGTCTCTTTAATATATCAATTCAAAAAATACTTTAATTGTATTAATAGACATAATATAGAGCATCATTTGTATCCATTAGTGAACACTATTAAAAAATCGTTGATTTTACCAGATTTTCAATCATTCTTTCCTAATATTTTCTGTAAAAATAAAAATAATTTATCGTCTTATATACTCCGCACCATTATACAAATTAGTTATTGTATAATGTGAATTAATTTCACATAGACAATAACAAATATAGACATAAAACAAAGTTTAAGAAATCAGATCTCATGAAAAACGAACTCTAGTGTAAGTATACCTGTAGATTTATATAGAATATAGCATTTGACAACTGTCACATGTCTCTTATTTTTTCTCTTTGTAATTGCTACAACATTTAAAGAAATTATTATATTTTTTACATATTATTGTTACCAGATGAAGTACAAGTAGTAATACCTGAGGTTTTCAGCTACCGTAGTTGTAAACTTCTGTGGTAGGCTTTTGATGATCAAATATCTGAATGTTTACATAGCCAGTTAAACCATGTCAGCAATAAATTGCTACATCTATCGATTATACTTCTACTTATTTTTCTCATCGAAGGAAAAACTGAGAAATGTAGGTAAAACAGAATGCAACAAGTACAACGCATATATGACACCTGTATCTTTGTATTGTTGATAATGAAGATTTCTCTAAAACACTATTTAAAAAATAATTGAGTTCTAATATCAATTAAGTCGATCAGAAGCCAAAGCAATTAAGTCCATTTTTTCATATTTTAATGGAATAAATAATATATTTCTTAGTCATTAAACGATTTACTCGTTATTTCGTTTTTTTAAGTCAAACAACCCTTTTTTTATAACCTCTGAATATGTTGTATAATTCATCAAGAAGTCATTGAGAATAAGTCCACTTCTTATCGTTATTTTCTCACATCACTTTGAAATAAAAACTAAATTATTTTTCTTCTTTCGATATGTTTTGGTAACACTGAAACACGACAATTCATAGCAACTGTTACTCTTACTTCCGCTATTTAGAATTGTTCGAGATACAGACTTGAGAAGAACGCCAATTTTTAGTGAGTTTTATATACGTGCTTTCTTTTAATGTGTAATATTTAAATTTTGGTTAAAACACAAAAATATTAAGTTCAAATGTACGTGGAAATTATTTTGTTATCAAAAACATTAAATAATTTTTCTATAACTGTAAAAACTTTAACTTAAAATAATAAAAATAGATTTATTGTAAGAGTATAAAAAATAAAAATGTTAAGGGATGTAGAACTTAGTGAAAGTGATATGCCATTTTATCTTAATTCAAATGACCGATTTTATTACAACACGTGGAGATCAAAATTTAGATTTAGATAACTCGGATGAAGATGTTTGTTATGATGAATAAACAAAACTTAAGACAACAAATGTTATTGTATTATTTTTACATAAATTTCTTAACTTTTTCAATTGCCGAAAGGTATAAGTCCCAAAGTTTTTAAGATTGCACTCTCTACCCTTAGAAAAAAGACTTTATATACTTTTTTGATCAAAATAATATACCAGAAATTTAAAAAGTGAATGTATTAAAAAATATTCATTTCTCAATATTTGTTTTCTGAATTTAACCGCATTGGCTTCTGAGTGACTAAATTGTATATTTTTTAACAAAAAAGATTGGTGAAAGTGTATATTTAATTCAGATATTGTCATTGTTAATTATTGTCTATTAATAGTCATATAATCGTTATTTTCTTACACCAAGTATTATAATTGTTAGGAGATAATGAAAACTGTAATATTATTATTAAAAAATTATAATTCATATTATCTGTAACCAATTTTTCGGTTTTATAAGTTACTTGTTCATTTGTTTTATTGCTAAATAATTAACATTTTTAATTATATATTTCATCAAATCTTGTAATATAAATATTTATTGATGGTAAATAAGATAAAAATTGTATAGACTTTAAAATAGCATAAATTTAAGTAAATACGTATTATTCTATTATTAATATATGTGTATGTGTATATATATATATATATGCATGTGTGTATACATATATACATGTGTGCTATCGAAAGAAATATTGATATTAATTGTACCTGCATCCATTTATTTTTTATGATAAACTTTTTCTATGATAGCATTGTGCCAGGACGATCAAAATCGATGTTTTTTATACTATTGATATAACACTTTATTCGATTTTTTTTATTTGAGAACAACTTAATGAAATGTCTGCATTATTACTGTATACGACAAGTAAGCTAATAAGCAGGGTTGAATTAGATCTTTATTTGGAAGATACACATGTATTGATAGGATAGTTGAACATAACTGTAGATGAGGTGATTAAACACAAATGTACAAACGAAATACATCATCGTACTCTTCATCGCATATTCAGCGGTGTGAGCGTGGCTTGTCTTTGACGTACTAAATAAAGTACATCTTCGGCTTTAGTCAATAATTATATATTTCACTTATATACTAAAGCTCCGCACTATAGCTTTCTTTATTTTTAAAAATAATCATTTGTTTTTCACAATAAAAAAATCAGGTAGTGTTGCTTCATGAAAATGACATTGCACAGCGATCTCTTTCGCTTGATTAACTGCATGGGCAATTTCGATAAATTTTGAAGTTACCCAGAAGATAGAAGGGAAACCTATATTATTCGCCAACAACATTATGAAATTTGAATATGGACAAAATTTTTACAGATTTTTATATTAATTTTCTTTTGCGATTATTAATTCTTAATATCATTTATTATTTCAATATTTCAAATTTATTGACCGAAATTGAATGTTATAATTTATAAATTACACTAGAAGGCATTACTCTGTCTCCTCTCTTTTTCTGGTACATTAAAAAATCTACACCGATGCGCCGCAAGACGAAGAGATAGTCGTGCAGTTCGCCTATTCTTGTAATAATCTTAAAGTTATTTTTCAAATACGTTTTTGTGTTTGCATGAAATGCTTGTATGAGTTCTCATATTTTTGTATTTTTTATAATAAAATTATTTTTCTAATCTTTGTTGATCAGCTGTTGTTGCCCTGTGAAAACTGCCTTCTGTCACAACACAATAATACTTGCATGGTGGGTTCACACTTCTGAATTTGGTTGATCTGCTATATCACAATGTTACATTTGAATTATCTTTACATTAATGTTAATAGGATCGTTCCCCTGATAATTGTAGATACCAAATTCAAATGCAAAGTTTTATATATTCAATGTCGTATTTAAGAAATGTCCTAAGCCACAGACATAGATGACAGCATGTATTCTGTTAAGCATTAAGAATTATCATTATGCTAAAACAATAATGCAAGAAATCTTCCAAATTATATATTAATGGCATTAGTTTATAATTATCTTATTATAAGATCATTAATAAAAGTTGTATTGCTTTTCTTGCACACAAATGATGCATTCAATATAATGCAATATTAAATATCAAAGATTCTTCTACTCCCTTACATAATCTGTATTGTATGCGAATGGCCACGCATACGCACATGTAACAATCGTATAAATTATTATTAAGTATACATATAGATATGAACTATATAATACGTGTTTGCGTATCTATGCTTTAAAATTCCGTTCATGCTGCAAATACGTTGCTGCGCTTAGGTTTTTTCATAAACAGACAATTGAATTATGAATCGCAGAACATCGTTATAATGTTTCACTGTGCACGACGCTATCGTGTACCAATTACTGTTGTGTTTGAGGTTTTCCACGAGGCGCATAGCCGCCACGATTTCCACCTCTTTGACCGCGAAATTGTCCACGACCACCCCTATCCATGCCACGCTCACCCCGAGGCCCACCTCTTGCATTACCACTTCCTCTTTTAAAACCAGAATTATATCCACTACTTCCATCATTATTTCCCCATGAACGTTGCTGATAACCATTCTGATAATTACTATCATTTCGATAATACGTTCCTAAAGAATAAAAAATTGTACTGGTATTTCTTATCAAATATATATCATATGCTATTATGGCGTAATATACATCAAACTAAGTTTACCTTGACCTCCTCGTCCATTCTGTTGATAACCACCCCTTCCTCTTCCATTATATCCATTAGAGTTACCTCTCCTACCACCTCTACCTCTATATCCGCTGCGTTGCTGATCACCCCAAGTTTGTTGAGAAGTTTGTTGTTGCTGCTGTTGAGAGTCTTGTGCAGATTGTTGCGTTGTATCGGATTGAGTCCAATCTGTAGATTCTGTCAGTTGACACCAATCAACAGATTCATTTTGTTGTTCCAATTCCGTCTCTCCTGTAGCTGTTTCCTCTTGAATTTCTTCAATTTTTTCCTAAAATACGACAGTGTTTAAATATTTTAAATTTATATTCAGAATTATAAAATATATTTTAAATAATATTTAAATAAGTTTGTTTTAAGGTATCGTTTTGATACAGTTGACTATATCTTGTATACGATATTATATAATATTATAATTTTATTGAAAATAATTAATAAAATTTGATTTTTAAAAAACATTTAATACGATTAAACAATATAAAGAATATCATGCATACCTCAGTAGGCTGTTGTTGAGAGTCTTGTTGGTGAGGAGATTGTTCAAAATTTTGGCCTTGAGTTTGTTGTGCAATTTGTTGTTGTTGTGCTTGTTGAAAGCCAGTTGGATGTTGTGGACTATACTGAATATTTGGTTGTTGATGAGATGGGGGCATTGGAATTGGTGGAGGTGGATTAGGATTAGCAAATCCAGGAATGTGTGACATATCCTGCGGTGGCTGATGCTGGTAAATCACCTGCTGAGGTACAACGGGTGCATTCGTAAAATTCTGATTTGTAAACGTTTGCGAGGGTATGGGGGCATTGACAGCAGGAGGAATGTGTGAAACAATAGGTGTTTGTGATGTAACATCAGGAGAATCGAGTTCAGATTCTTGCAGAAAAAAGAAATTGGGAGTCCCAATAACATCATTAAGTCTAGGTGCTTGTGGTGGTTGCTGAGCCTGTTGTTGTTGCGGTTGTGGAACAAATCCTGTAGTGTTTGCATAATAAGGTGTTTCAACTGGTGCAGTTGGATGTGGTGGAATAGCTTGTGCAACGACAGGAATAGGACCAGAAACTGGAGCATTGCCTGATACTACAGGAAGAGGTGTAACTTGTACTGGAAAGCTAGCAATAGGTATCATAGATTCAGCTGGAATGTGTCTTTCGCTGTTATTGTATTCCTCATTAACTTGATCTTGTCCAGGGGCATCGGTAATTTGTGTTTCAGCGATATTTTCTGTAACCTGTAAATATATATATTAATAATGTATACAAACAAAGTACTTTTCTATTAAATTTAATTAAATGTTACCTCTATGATATACGGTATTTTTTTAAATATTATGATAATTATCATTATATTAATTCAGAAAATACAAAAATAATTTAAATTACTATGTATTTAATGAGAAGAAAATAAATCTTCAACAGCATTTTTGACTAAAATCGTTCCATTATTATATGTGTCTATATCTGTACACATATATTATATATAAATCTTACTTCTTCTACTGCAGCTTCAGGTTCATGTAGTTTATCAAAATAACCACATTGATTTATAGAAGTAATGATTTCTTTTAATTTTTTATACGTGGTACCAACAATTTCTCGTTGTTTGCCATCAACAATGGCAACAAAATGTTCTGCTACTTTCTGTACTTGCTGAAGAAATGTTTGTTCACCATCCTCATGGTGACGTTTCATCATAACTTCGTTATATAAATCATCCAAACATTTTAAGTTCTCTTCTGCTAATTTCAAAGCACCATTTGATCCAGTTACGAAATCATCTCTAATAGATTCTGTACCCATATTCATCAACGTATCTTGAATAAGTAATACTTCTCGTACCTATATTTAATAAAAAATGGTAAGAGATAAATATTTATATATATATTAGATCTACCGGAAAGTTCTGTCCGTTTTTGAAATAAAAGAACTAATACATTTTCGATACATTACTTAATATTTACTGGAAAATATAATTTCCATTATTACTAACCACCTCTTCGTGTATATATCGGGCACATATATAAAAATGTAATGGTCCAAAAAGTCAACGTTCAACTTGAGATAATATTATTTGACAGAATTTTCTGATTGACCTAATGTGTATCGTTAAATAATTGAATTATAAAATATTTATATTATGTGTCCAGTCGTCTGTCTATGCTACAAATATTTTAGCTTTTATTGATAATTTATGCATTTACCTTTGCAATATCCTGTTGCATTCTTTCAACGGCTTCTTTACGTGCCATTTTCTTTTGTTGTTTGGCAGCATCATTAGCAATTCCGACGATCTGTTTGTACAACTCTCGAGTAATATCTAAAGTTTGTATAACACCATCATATTTAGCTATAGCTTTTGTCTGATCAGCGTTTAATTCTCTTCCATTTTCTTGCAATTCTCTATATGATTCTAGTTTTCCCTAAACATAAAAGTATATTTTGCAAGTAGTAACATAATTTAAATAAGTTTTTAAAATTTTATATTAGAATATTTTTCATAAAATTAGATATTATATTGAAATATCTTGTCAAGAAATATAATTATAATAGTAGATATAAAAGTTACAATAAAGCCTTAAAAATTTTAGATGAAGAGTCCATGCTATGCGACATACTTTATAGACAATTTTTTTATTCTTATTTTTAACCCATCTTGAGTGGTATTTTGATAAACGTTTAGTGAAACGAAAAAAAAGCATACAACTTCAACGAAAAAAAAAAACTTCGCATTCGTATAAGGGCTTTAACCGGTACGAGCATAATTGGAATTTCATAGAGAGTTTTCGATCGTAAATAATAAATTCATAATTTAAATTTGTACTATTTTATTGGACAAGGCTTCAATTTTATCGCATAATAAAAATGGAATGGTAGCAACGATAACCAGGGCACTTTTGGAAGGAAATATTACTCACGTAGAAGATACCGCCATGACACGAGGTTCGCGACACCAAATTTGTTTATGTGAAGACATGAGAGATCGAGATTTATCCGTAGGATAGCCTCGATTGCGGAATTCAATATTGAATCGTTATGCACGATACGAGTTAACCATTATAGTAATAATGGAATATCGGAAATTCTTGACTACGAAAAGCACATGGCGCATCGAATCATGGCGGATAACACGGTGGAAGCCGTGATTGACAGATAGATTTTTCTATCTTCGATCGTTGTGTTATTACTTTGAAACATTTACCTTGCGCTTCTCGAGATTCCGTATCTTATGTTCGATAACGATAATCGCCTGGCGTATAGGTTCCACGGTCTCCGTAGAGGCCTGTTTCTCTAGCTTAGGATTGGCAGAAGGCATCCTTCACGGGCAACAAACGCGAACTGGAAATTGGAATGGAAACGAAGTTGCGAACGGAGGAGAATTTGTCGTGGCACGGACATGCGCAATTCGATTTCGTACCTAACTTCATCGCTGACAGGATCGTAACCCGTTACATCTTGAACCCTTTCCATTGAGAACAACTCGTATATACCTTTATCCTTAGTTTTATTCAAAATTGGAAATCTTTTTAAAATTTATTAGACGTTTTAGTGGCATATAAGCGTAACGTAAAATATAAGAGATATCTTATTTCGTTGCGATAACAAATATTATAACTATAATCGAATAAAAGTGTCGTTTATAGTTTGTAGAGCGTTCACAAATATGAGTAAACATTTTGAATTTTTATTATTTCTTTTTGACAGTACGCATATTATTAATCATTTTAAAATAAAAAATATATTCTTCTAAGGTGCCCATTATTGGAGGAAGTAAAGCATCCTGATAAACGATCTCGTATATTTCTTAAATTTTATTGAAAAATGATTAATAAAAACATAAATTATGCGAGTGATGTTCTACTATAATATATTTATATTTTGATCATCTTTTTCCATTGTAATAATAACAAAAAATACTGTAACTTCAATGTTCATTAATTTTTATAATCAATGTCCTAGAAAATATCGAGGAATTTACAACTGAACAAATATACGTACACGCATGATTTTTTTTAAAAGAAATATAATATAACAGTATCAATAGTTTTGTTTCATATAATATCGATCATAGTTGTAGTATACAGACAGGTACTGTATATGACTATACAATCATTTCTTCTTATTAATTTTAATATGTATAAGTGACTTGTATCTAAGGCAAAGAAAGTGCATTAACATATTAAATCGTTATATACAGCACCTGCTTTTGTGATATGAACTATTGCATGGCACATTCGTTAAACAAAATTTGCACATTGCTAGTTTGCTTTATTATTACTGGATTTGTGTCCAAATGCCCGCATTTTAGATTTCAAGTTAATAATTCCGTTAATAATTTATAATACAACTTAATATTCCCGTAACTATCATTAATATGATAATTTCGTTTTATCATAATATATGAAAGATGTCTAGAGCCTGATGGCTATTGCAAAGCTATAATAGTCTGACCTAGTATATTTTTACAATTTACAAATATAATTTGATACATTATCTTCGAAAAATACATTCGCGCCACACACGCATATCACCACTCTTCTTCTTAGAGAATATTTTTTCCTAATAAATCTGGAAACAGGTCAAAACTTAAACGATTTAAGATTTAAACAATAGATAATAATAATGATCGCGACAATAATGAGGATGACGATGATGATAATAATAATTATTATTATGACTATGATTATTATTGTTAGTATTATTTATAATTATTATTATTAATGTTGTTATTATTATTATCATTATTACTATTATCATTATTAAAATGATGAGGATGATGGTAATAGCGACGACAACGACGATGAAGATGAATACAATGATCATGACGATGATATATCACTTAAGATATAAGGTGGCATTTAATGTACAGAAATGTGTTAGTAAATATCACTCTATCACTAGGTAGCTATTACCTATTGGAAAGTTTTCATACAAACGCTTTAAAGTAAAACACTAAAAGCACTAGTTTATATGGAACAAATTGAATTAAAAAAATGCCTGCTCATTTAAAACTGTCTTGCTAAATTGTATCGAATTGTAAAAACAATGAATATTGATAAAGCTAAATTATCTTATTATTCTTTGAGCATCTAATATTTAGACTGTTATAAAAAAATTACAAAATGTTGAAATGCGTACTATTTGTAAAATAATAAAGATTAAAATAAGTTTGATAATACATTGTCAGCCAGTGCTGACAATCATGAATCACAGCATGTGTACATAAACCCTGTTTTTACATGGTATCTTTTCAACGAACGCTAATAATTTATGCTATAAAAAATATAAAAAATAAAGTAAAGGAAACTGTCATTTAATACAATTAAATTCAATCGTTAGCCAATTTTCATTTTTAAAATGTTCGTTGTAATATATTATTTTAAAATTGTTAAAAATATGAAAAAATGCATCACAACCTAAATGATCCCTTTTCTTTTTTTTTACATTTCGTCTTTCATTAGACAAATTTTTAAACTGAAAATATACAAAATAATTTTAATAATATAAAAAGGGCTTTAAAGCACATAAATTTCTATCGTTTTTCTGAGAATTATGCTAAAAATTTGTTCATGATACGAATTTAGATTCCATATACTATATGCTAATATATGTCATTAAATATACCAATAGTATCGATTAAAAAAGAAAATCTGAATAAAGCAAAATTATAAATTTCATTATAATAAATGTAATGGTAATTGGATAAAAATAAGTATTTGCACTACAACGTGGAAGAAGTCATAAACTTAAATACTAGATTGTTGCACT
>JAITYT010001998.1:192315-206002 GCA_025433975.1 Liostenogaster flavolineata | reverse complement strand
TTTTTTTGTAATAACAGGTCTACCACGTTTTTTCTTTTTATCCTCTTCATCACCTACTAATTTTATAGGAGTCCAAGCAGGATCAGAATCAGAATCACCTTGTTCCTCGTCATTATCGAAATAATCTATACCTTGTTGTCGATCTAAAAATTGTTTTACTGAAGTTTTTTCTTTTGCTTTCCTTCTAGATGTTTCTCGTCTTGGAGGTAAAAGTAAAGGATCCACTATGACAAAAATGTATATTTTAAAATTGCATAAGAGAATTACGTAAGATCATTTGCTACATTAACATATATTAAAAAGTCTTTCAAATAGATACTACAAAGGATATAGTAGAATAAGATAATCAAAAGTGTCCTTCATTCGATTTTATCGCCAAATGCACCATTCGATAGCTATACAAAAAATCTAAAAAGTTCATGACCATAGGTAACATTCTCTGAAACATTCTAGAATTTTTTTGGAATTTCTCCATGTATGCAGTACGAAAAAAGGAAGAATAATCGAAAATTACATTTTATCTATAACTATCCACTCCATTGAGATACAGGATTAAAACTTGGTACAACATGGTTATTTTTATGGGCTATCGAATAGTGTATTGGGAGTAAAATCGGATTGAGCGCACTTTTGACTATCTTATCCTGTTATACTCTGTCTTTACATTATAAATTAAAAATATATTTTTAAAGGTAAACGTTTAAAACAAGTGATTGTATCAAATAAAATGAATTTTTAATTTCTTAACATATTATATAACTTTAGAATTATTTTTAATAATTTTAGAAACTTCTAATTTTAATAATTTCAGAAAGAAGAATTATAAACTTGAATAAAATCTCAATTCAAAATTTACCTTCTTCAGTTTTCTTTAATGCTTTTCCACTTGATGCATGTTGAATTTTGTCTGTTACTATGATTGTTGTTGAAGCAGCAACTTTTTTCTTCCTACTCATAGGAATATTAGATTTAACAGATCTTCCTTTTCTAGATTTTCCTTCTTGCTTGACTGTAATAACCTCTGTATTAATTGTTGTGCTTGTGTTAGATATCTTTTTTTCTGTTTTCTTAGATGGAAATGGAAAATCATCATCGCTAGTAAATCCATCATCACTTGAATCAAAATTTTGCTTTTTTCTTTCTTTAGGTAATGGAAAATATCTAGGATCATTTGCATAATCAATCACTGGTGTTTCTTTTGGTGGTGGAGGCTTTTCTATTTGTGTTTTTACAGTTTCTCCATTCGTTGAACTTTCAGTAGGTTTATTTGTTTCTATAGGTATATATGGCTTCGACCTGCTCCATGTTGCTTTTCTTCCACCACGTATTGCAGGAGGTGGAGAAGGTTCTCTTTCACCTTGTAAGAATTTTAAATAACTCGTCATAAATCCCGAATTAGGATCTTTAACAGGTCGTTTGAGATCTTTATTTATTTGATTTATACTTTGTAGTGGTTGTTGGGTTTGTTGAAGAAAACCTAATTCTTCTTCTATATTAGGAACAATTACTTTAGGCTGATCATCACGTACTTCTTGGCTATAACTAGAATTTTGATTTATTGTACTTTCCCCAAAACTAATAGGTGTTATTTCAACAGATGATTGAAATTCATGTGGATGATGTGGATGGTGTCCTGGAGGGATATGAAATGCTGGAAAATATGGTATTGGTGGTGGAGCATGATGATGAGGAACCATTAAAGACTGATGTTGATGTGCTGGATTTCCTACAAAATTAGCAGAGTGATGAAGCGATGACTGTGAACTAAATGCAGCAGGTGTACTTGCAAACATTTTTGAAGGTGGCGGAGGCAAATTCCATCTTTCAAAGTCAAAATAGCCATTTTGTTGTTGTTGATTCGTATTATGGTGTGCAGGTGGTGGTATTCTACTAAGATAATCTGTCATGGTTGCAGTTCCTGTAAGTTCGTTTAATGAAGAACCATGATTTCCTTTCTCTAAGCTTTTCCTTTTTTTGTTAACAGTATCTGCTTTACGCCTCTCTTCGACTTGTTTTTGTTGATCATTTGGAGTTCCAGAAGTAGCATTTTGTTGCTGTATTTGGCAAGAACTCTGTTGTAATGTTTGTAAATTTTTAACAATGCTCATTGGGTCACCTCTACAACTACTTAAATCTTGTAATGTTAGTTGACTGGAGTCAAAATATGGCTGCTGTCTTTCAACATTTAATACCCTTTGTACTTGTTGAACTGGTAAAGTTTGTGAATTTATTTCTGTATTCCCGGTTGTATATACTGCTACAGAAAATTTTCTATTATTGGTGTTTGATTGCCGATTGTCATTTTCCCAACATACAGTCTGCTTTTGCGTTTGTGAAAAATCTTGTTGTTGTCTATCATAATTTTTACTCTCTGTATTGTAAGATGTTTTATTATTTTCTGTAGTACCCAAAGCGCGAGTAATCACAGACGAATAAGCAACTTGGCCTTGCGAAGCAGGTCTAGAAATTGTGACATCTAATGGAGAAGGTGGTGTTACTTGTTGCACCGTAGTTTTGTATGATTGTTGTCCATTAGCGCATTGATTACCGTTACTTTCTGCATGTTGTTGTAACGGCGATGGAGAGGACATTGTTGCCATTGGGCTATTATACATAGGATATGCAGGACTCGGTACATGTCCTAAAGGACTTGCTTGTGAATGTGCATGCAAGGGACTTGGTCTTCGAGGCACAACAACACCACAATCAGGCCCATTTTGAGTAGAAGTATTTGAAGAATAAGCGGAATCGGTAGAAGCTGTTGATTTTGATCTATTTGAATGGTGATATTCTGTATCGTTCGTAGATCCTGTTAAGTAATGTCTGTATGATGTGGCTTGTTGTTGTTGTTGCTGTTGCATTAGAACGTGGAATTGTTGTTGCTGTTGTGGATGTGACTGCAAATTATTATTTGCCGATGTCCTTTGATTATTTGTAAGTTTACCATTAGAATTATTACAGTTTGTAGTAATATTATTTGGTGCATAATTCATATTACGAGAATCCATAATCGAAAAACTAATAGGTGATGATTGACTATTGTCATGTCCTGTTGGGTCATTTCTTCTATGTTCGTTGTGATTACTTAGTTCAGGGTATATTTTTGTTTGTGCCTTTGTTTGAACAGCCTGCTGTGAAGGAGTAGTTGGTTTATTAGGCGGAGAAGGAAAATTACTGTTTCGTGCTGGTTGTTTATCTTGAGCTTGCGAAGATACCGATCTAACAGATGTATTTAAAAAAATAGTTGTAGATGGAATTGTTCTAGAAGGTGGTTGAGGAATCCTATATTCTTTACTTGAAGCATTACTTGGTGTTGATACAATGCATGATTGCTGCTGTTGAATAGATGACACCTTTCCATTCGAAGTTTGAGTTCCATTAGTAGGAGTGTAATTGCTTGTTAAAGCATCCGAACTAAAGGTTGTTGGAACTTGTTGGAAGAACGTCTGACTACTATTTGTTTGTGCTGTAGAGACTACTGATTTTACATTAACAATTGGAGATTGGGATCTAACATTTACTACCTTCTTAGCATCTGGATAACTACCTGATTTAAATTCTGCCGTTGAAACTATAGATGTGGGCAACTGAGATTGAATATTATTTAAGCTTTGAGTTGCAGAAAAATGTGCATTAAATGTATTTTCATATGCAGCACCACTAGGTTTTGTCGAAGATGGTCCAGGAGAAGATGCTACAATGGTTTCATGTGGCAAAATGCCAAACGGACTTGGAAGTTGTGCATTATTTTGATGAGTCCAAGCAAGCGTTGATGTAGTAGACGATGATGTTGCCACTTGATGTTCAAAAAATATTGCTTGATGTGCAGAACTATAATTTTCTCTTAGTGGAGATATATCGGATTCGGTTGTATTATTTTGCTTAGTTACCGCCACTGCCTGTGCTTGGGTAAGTGCTTGTCTATGTTGTGTAACATAATGCGCTTGTTTCGAATTAGAATGGTGAAACAGAGGTGTAAAAACATCATAACCCACAGAGGATGGAGATAAAAACCCCCCTGGGTTAAATGAAGATGGTTGTCCTGCCAGAGTTGCTGTTGTGTGAGCAGCTTGTAAAAGTAATTGCGAAGTTGTTGTTGAAGCTGCTGCCTGTGTTGCAGCTGTTGCCAAATGATGTGATACAAAATCACTACTAGTATTAGAATTTGTTCCCTGAAATGTATTAGTAGTACTTCCTGCAGTAAGTCGATTATATGAAGTATACCATGGACCAACAGGATCCATTACCCAAGCTTGGCACAAAAGTGCCCAGCCTGTCTGGCCCACGTGAACCAGATATTTTTTTTATAGAGATATTGGAAATATACTCGAAGTCAATCATAACATAATTTTTTGTCAAAATCTTTCCATATCCATTTTTATAATTGTGTCCAAATAATCATCCTAAATATTTTTTAATGAACATATGGTCATAAAAGTTTCGTCCATAGATTAAGATTTATGGAGTAAGAAAACAGTAGCTCCATTCTAACCTGAAAATGAAATAGTTTCTTATAAAAATAAATAATTAATATAGAAATCTAAATCAAACTAAGAAACTAGACAAAGAAAATGAAATGTTTATACTGCTTGTTAAAAAAGAAGTTTAAAAAACTTTTTATGCAATATTTCCTTATAAAGATACAATTGTACATGTATTCAACGTACAAACAATATTATCATATTCATAGACCTTGTTTTGAACTTGTATTAGAAGTTATATTTCAATCTATATATTTACTTATAATTGATAATGAACATTTATTGCTTTTCAAAACGAGTATTTTTATTATATTTCAGGTTCATGGACATTTCTTATATAACTATCTCTATGAATAATCGTCAAATTAATGCACGAACGAAACCGCACAATTTATTTAAAAACAATATAATTATAAAACTGTAACTTATAAATAAATATACATCTCGTTAAATGAATAAAAGTCAACATAAACGTTAGGAGAGAAATGTAAATGGTTCCTGTAATTTTTCTTGTGCATTCACAAATAATATAAACAATATTTTTAATATATTAGAAATGTTAACAATTTTAGAACATTTCTATAAATAATAGTTAGTAGTTCAAAACAAATTTAAACACATTTATTAACAAAATTATATGATGATATAAAAAGTGAAGAAAATACAAATAATTACAAAAATTATAACCTACATCACGACATTTCTTACAGATTATATTACTTTTTTTATAGTAACGTGTTTTAATGTTTCAATAGAATAGTAAGTAAAAAATCAGTAAATACGATTGTAAATGTAAAGCTATTCGATTAAACATAAATGGATAAATACTTTTGACAATAAAATTAGAAAGATGTGTTCATTTATACGTACGAATGCGTATGCTGGTGTGTATGTGTGTGCGTGTGAGCGCAGAAGAAAAATACACTTACGTCTCCCTCAGAATCTCGTGTAAACCACAACAACAATGCCATGCATGGTACCAAAATCTGCGATCGTATGATCACCAGTATGTTTCGGTGTATCGTAACATTTACGTGATTCACTATCAATAGAAATCACTGCCTGCAGAAACGAAAATCGTTTATAGGCGCATGTACTCGCTGTAGAATGAACAACAATCCATCGGAGCGACTTTTCGCATTTTATACCGACAGATTTTTCAAGTGCGATGGATGGCGGCAGTCCGTATGCATCGATAACGAAACCGCCACATTTTTCGTGCATTAAGTCTATCCGAGAGCTACTTCTATCTTGAAAAGTGAACAGCCATACGTCCAGGCTGTTGACTACATTTGCCGGTCGACAACGAGATACAGTGTCTCGCCGAATAACACAATAAATATGGCTACACAAACTCGGCCAACGCACGACACAATATCGAGCGATACCGTAACTTTCCTCGTATGATTTGAGCATCCGCGAAGAAGTG
This sequence comes from Liostenogaster flavolineata, assembly GCA_025433975.1. NCBI lineage: Eukaryota > Metazoa > Arthropoda > Insecta > Hymenoptera > Vespidae > Liostenogaster > Liostenogaster flavolineata. The sequence continues at coordinate 200,092 of JAITYT010001998.1, read as the reverse complement.
AACATACCGAGTAACACCTTATGCTTGATACTCGCACGCACGTCGCGACGAGATTAATTCACACGGGCTCATTTATTACGAGTAATCGAACAATGTTGCTCCCGAATGCCCATTACAGGCCGCCATTTTGAATCGAATCAACAATGAGAAGCGCCATCTAACAATTATGACAAAGTAGTTGGTAAATAATAATAAGCGGGTTTTTTTAAAGAACATATATTATGTTCCATCCTTTATGTCAATATTAAATTATATAAACTATATCTTATTTATATATATTGCAAAATATAAAAAGAAGTATGGTATACTGCTTCAGTGTTAATCTTACTTAATAAGATCGATCATGATGTATGTAAGGATATTTTCAAATGGTTATTTAAACAGAGATATACCAATATTACCAATATATTAAATTATTTATCTTATTAGTTTGCATATTTTCTTTGAATAATTGAGATTTTTATAATATTTATATAATTCTAATTCACATTGATTTATACACACGCTCGCTATTTTAAGAAAATAGTAATGTAATCAATACACAACCTGTTGATCACAGTGTTATGTTTATGAGAGTTGTTCATTTTGTTGTTGTCCGTTTGAATTTGAATTGTGTAATTAAATATCATGACACGAAGAAATAAACTCAGATAAATTAATGAAAACATGTACAAACATAGGCATAAATTAACAAATGCGTGCACACATACGCATATGATAAATTATACTTTCCTCCAAATAATAACAATATCTAACAGTAACTACTATTTTTATGATTACTGGTTATTATTTAGAAGTTGAAGCTCCATTAGATAATTAATTCATATACATATCTGTCATAACTAACAATAAGTCATAAATAAGTAATAAATATTTTATTTCGGAAAAAAATGTAGAGCTAATTAATAATTCAAATTTATAATTGCAACATTTATTGCAATAATAATATAAGAATTATCGATTATGATATTTTATCATTATTATTAGTAGCAGAATAGTAAGTGTGTTTACTATGGAAGAAGTAAGTACGTAGTAGTGGTAGTGTAGTTGATGGTCTCATGTGGCATGACTAGCTTTAGGGAAAAACCAAGGGCGGATATTTTTTGAGTTTTCCTTGCGTGTACATTGCTAGCTATTGCGTGTAATCTGATTATAGTAAGTGCTTTGGCTCTTTGCAAAATGACTTTAAGGTATTTGTTTCGCACTACTTATAGTTGTACTGATGTATGTCTATGCTGTGATTCTCTATATCTGAGCTCTGATGACAGAGTCTGATGAGAATTTTATATTTCTTTAGTAATGTGCTCTGCTGAGAGATGACTGGGTAGAGGGAACAGAGAGCAGCATGTCACTTAGCCTTCCTATAATTGCCTGTTTCTACATAAACAAGTGATCTAAGATAATTCCTCAGATATTTCACTAGTTTTTCCATAGCATTGTAATGTTTGCAATGTTGCTGTTCGAAGGGATATCCTAACCTCTTCATGTGGAAAATTATAGCCTCCGTTTTACTGGGGTTTAAGTGAAGTTGCTATCCGTTAAAGATGTGAATGTCTCTTAAATGGGTTTCTAGGTAGTTTTAGAAGTATCGAGCTTCAAAGGAAAGTGAGAACGACTGTCATCTGCATAAATGGTCAGCTGCATTTTGCGGCTTTTAGGAATATCATTGATGTATGTATTGAAAAAGATGGATCCAAGTACTTAGCCCTGCGGGATGCCTGTCAGGATGTTTCAATGACTTGATGGGGTATTAGTTATTACTACTCAGAACTTCCCATTCCTGAGATAGCTATCTTATCTTCCGCAATGAAATCAGGATCTTTAAATATTGCAGTTTGAGCAAGTCTCTTGTGCCGAACTAAGTCAAAGATTTCATTGATGTTCAGCAATACCATAGCTGAGAGCCTCTTGTTATATTTAGTCAACACCATCTCTGAGACTCTGATAAGTTGGAGAATTGTCGAGAGGTTACTTTTAAACTCAAACTGCTTATCTATAATGATCTGGTTGATAGTAAGGTACTTATATACAACAATTTGTAAGACCATATATGTGTAATAATGAAAGTAATAGCAGTAATAACAATAATAATAGTATTCATAGTAGAATTGATACTTGTAACAAGTAACAAAAATAAAGTAGTAGTAATAACGATAACAAAAAGGGCATATGTTTAATGTAATATCAAGATGAGGGCTAAAAGTAGATCGAGCGAGGAATAAAGATAAGATAAGGGAACAAATGCAAAAAAAAGAATAAAATGGTATGAGGTCTTTTTCTTTAGCGTAAGTGGGTTCAATAAAAAGTTAAAATTAAAAGCAAAGCTTAGTGTAAATAATCATCTAAGGATTATATACGAAGTTTGGAGGGGGAAGTTTTGTAAAAGATGCCTGCAGGACAGTGAATAAATATCTATTCATCTATTTATAATAACGGTATTAGTGAACTTCCTTGCCAATATGTTCATTTTTTCTGTTTGTAATAAATTTTATTTACCATTTGTAATGCCAAATTATTGCTATTTATTAAAGGAATAAGGTGAACAATTTATAAAAGGTTGCACTATAAATTGTTTTTCCTAGTAATACAACGAAAAATAGGATTCAACAATAAGACACTTGTTCAAGTTTATTGCAGATATCAAACTGTATATAGAGCCACCATGTTTGTGAAGTGAGATATTTAATAGACAATATATCGTTATTGATAATTACATGAATTATAATATACATAATATTAATAATTCACAAATTATGTCGAAATATTTATTTTATATTTTATAAAATATATATTGTTAATGTTTTGATAAAAACTTGATTATAGAATCAAATCATTCAAAATGTATTAAATTTAAAAGTGGCAATATTATACTGATTTTGATATCTTACAATATTTACATATTTATTATTACTTGTATTTAGCAAGATGATTGCTTTTTGCCAGTTCTAATCTTCTTTTCCCACAATCACTTTTCCATTGCTATAAACTGTTCAAGTTCGAAACATTGATAGGTTTTATTTATAAATCAATAAAAATTATTATACAATATTATGAATGATATAACTTAAGCATTTTACATTGCAAATATCTAACAATATGACTCCGAACATTCTTCATGTCTTTTTACTGTATATATTTATGAAATGTTTTAATAGTTTACAAAAAGTGAATAAATAATTTATGAACGATATGTTATGAAAATAGTAATGCTTTAAGGTTAACTACTATGACTGAATTTAAATGAAAAATCTGCAAAAATAGTTTTAAGATAAAAGATATGTTTAAGTATTAATAAATAAACAATACGTGGCAGCACAGAATGTGTAACAACATGGCTTTGGTTTTTGTGAAATACACTCATATCACCTAATTACGGTAACATTCCAAACTGCAATACACATAGGATGATCAATATTGCTTTGTTTTTATTCATGTTGCATGCCATTTTAAGACATACTAATGAACGGCTACCTCATTTGCATTTTACGTTGTTGCCAAACTGCAAATTTTCTGTATGCAATACTAAGTAATTGATTCAAATGACTTGTAAGATGTTGACTAACTGCCGAAAATTCTCTCTGAACTCGATCCTGAAGTATAAAATACAAATAATTATATGCTACCATTGTATTAATAAGTAAGTAATATTTAAAATATAACTTACTTCAAATGGTTTAAGTTTAACAGATTGAAATCTATGTAAAGCTTCATGCATTCTTATTGCTTTTTCTTCTAATTGTGGTGTAGTAGGTGGAAAACTTCGCCAAAAGTGTCTCAATAGTTGACATATGCATACATATACGTTACGTAATTCTGTTTCCAAATCCTTTGGTATTAATTCTACGATATAGTAGTAAATAGTACATAAACCTTTTAATCAAGTTAAAAATAATATTTCTCTCATTTATGTATTTATTAATAACATAAAACTCCTTACGTCCAAGACTTTCCTCGCGAAAACTTTTCATCAATGATCCGCCAGGTGTTAATTCTCCTAAAGCTGACACTGCTGCAGCTGGACTAACTAGAGAAGTAGGAGGTTGTCTAGGTAAAGTATTTCCAGATATCCAAGAAGTAGCTTCTTTTTTCAATTGATTTAAAGATACTAAAAGTTCTTCAGAAGATGTATCTGTAGTCGCGTATCCTGGTACTGGACCATGTAAATATCTATCTACATGTGTCAGATTCAGTGGTGTACCTTTATTTACATTAGAATCACAGCTAGCATCAAGATCGTCATAGATTAATTTTTCCTGTATTCTAAGCTAAACAAAAAAATAAAGAATAAATTACAATGAATGCATTTTCAATATTTAATAATGTAATTTAATAGAATTTAGTAGCTTACTAGAATCTTATAGTATTATTTAAAAGTACATAGTATTGATAAAAAGTCAAAATGAGAAAATCGAAATTTGTTTTAACTCGAATTCTTTTAGATATTTTAATGTATTTTGACAAAATACATTAAAATATACATTTTACTTACTTTCTTAATTTTTGGACGGTCATCCAATTGATCGTTTGTAGAAGCTTTGCTAACTGATGGAGTCGATCCATTTAATTGTGGCTGAATAGTTTGTGTAGATTGTTTGGCAGTGCTAGCTTTCAAAACCATTATACTATGTTGATTAAATCTTTTAATCATGCTTTGATGTACTATATTTCCTGAAGTTTTATCAGATTTACATAAACCGCTTCCATAATTTTCATCTAATGTTTGATCTTCAAAAGAAGTTATATCAACAAGAGGATCATTAATTCCAGTTTGGATATCTTTTTTAAGTTCTTGATCATCTATTTTGGCACATTCGGTAAATAGATCCTTGGTCCCTGCATTGATACGATCTCGATGGAAATAATGAGATTGAAAGAATTTTGTCCAGAAATCAGCTTCTGACATTTTATGAGGTACATTTTCTTGATGTTTTCTTTTTACTGCTGGATAAGTTTTAAAAATACATTCTATAACATCTATAGTTAAATTATATTTTAGTCCATTGCATCCATCAGTTTGTGGTTTTATGTCAGCCTAAAAGTTCAATATAAATATATTTTATAGGATTTTAATCAATATATTATCATTATATGCTTTGCGTCCATATGATAAAGAACATTTCTTACGAGAAAAGCTCCATTGACACCTATTTCTTGTCGCTGAGTTTTTTTAGCTCTAGTATATTCTGCAGCATGCTGCGACCAAAATTCTTCAGATGTAATAACTTGTGGTATAACTAGATCGCGATATAATTGTAATAACACTGGATTTTCTTGTAACATTCTACAAAATAATAGCTATTAAAAGTCTGACATTTAAGTATATAAACAATATTCTGAAAAATTCATTACCTATTTTTTTCTTCTAGTTCTTTATTTACTTTTCTCTTAAATTTAGGTAAAAGTTGCTGCAACAGTTCTTTCACGTCATCACGATCTTTGATTTGTGCTTCTTGTCCATTTCGATTTACAAAATGAAACGTGGATGATGATCCGTCATGAAGTACAACTTGTAGTTGTATTTTTGATTTTCCTTCGGGTGATATCTTTTGTACTAAAAAGACAAGTTATTATTAAGTATATAAAAATTATCAATTTTGAAAGTATTAGATCTAAATAAATTATTTTATATATTTTAATTTAACGTCATTTTAATTACATATTAAAAATTCATTTAATAAATCGATCAAAAATTGGTTATCATATATGTAGCAATAATATAAATAATTACATTTCAGAAACATTAAAATAAAAAAATAAACATATGCGATAATAATATTTTTAGGAATATAGAAGTTGAATATATGCATTAACATTCGAAAAGACAAAAATTAAATCACTTTAGTGGTGATGATAGATGTACTGAAAGTACACTAACACGACTTTTAATACATAATTTTATTAAACATAAGTTTAAAAGTTACAAAAATGCTTGAAGTCTTACATTTAATATCGGCATATTTATGACTGACAGACACAGTGTCTCTGTTATCAAGCATCCAAGCTATACGTTCATTCATGACATATAAAGTACCATCTCCTTTTTTATAACGTACTTGCCCTACTTGCATTAAAACATCTTCTGATGATGTAGTCATGGTGGATGTAAAATAGTATATAATTCTTCTACGAGTAATGGATATAGTTCTGAAAAAGAAAAGCTATATAACAGGAATTACGCTATTATTACTACATTATTACTACCTTATTAATATATTAAAAACAAAGTTCTGGTTACATTTTTTCACAACCAAAGGGTGAAAATATTTAAAAAAGAGAAAGAATAAAATATATCTGTATAAACTATATAATTCCATCAAATTCGCAATAAGTTTAATTTCTCTTTTATCGTATAAGAATACACTACTCAAAAAGATATCGCTTGATATATATGCAACATTGAAATATGGAAGAATATACAATTAGAACTGTAAAACAGAATCTGTGTTAGCGAGCATGCAACGTAGTGTAAACAAATTTCTTACAGTCGACCACTCAATTTATTAAGCAACATTACACTCGCTATCGTTCGATAATTAAGTAGGTACTTTCTTACACTGTTTTGAAAAAATAATATTAGTTCTACAAAAGCAAATCGAGAGAATTGATTGCAAAATTAAAAATCCAAAGAGCACTCATACAATAAATATGAAACCCTGCTGCTCGTGGTGTGTGAATGATCTTCGAATTTTATATATATATATATATATAAATACAATAATCAAAGACAAAAAGTCAATCACAATATATTCCTAAACGATATGTTGTTCTATATAGCGAATTTTGATTTGTTTGTCACTGTGTCCTTGAGAGAAATATTACAATGCGATGGAACGAGAAAAAAGTGAAGTTTATCCAACGACGCCCGATATCATAAAACACATCGATATATATGAAAAAAATTGGTCAAAATCACGATATTTACAAAATAGCAGAAAGGAAATGCTGACTCTCTCACGAGCCAAGCGTCGAGATTAACGCGACCGAGTTTCTCGCTTTTCGTTTCTCGATAGGCCATTACAGACGTAAATGTCGCTTTTTGCTTGCTCCAAAACAGAGAATATGCAATTCCTATTGAACACAACGAGAAAAGTCAAGGTAATACGGGCATTTACCGGTGACAAAATGCGAAATAACGTGGAACAATGTAGAGGCCCGTCGGTCGGCACGGCCATGTGCAGAAACACACATCGACGGACGCATCGCGAAGCAAAGACGGCTACGGACGGACCGTCGGTACGGATAGCACCATCGACCTGCTGAAGCCGGTATACTGCGCGCTTCAATATCGTTACCGTTAATCCTTCCGCCGACGATGTTCTTTATTTGGTGCTTTGCCCTCATTTTACATTGTGATATAAAATATCGATCTATCGTTAGATTTCACACTTCTTCCTTAGCGTACGACTTTCATCAAAACAAACTAGGAAACGGAAATTTTCGCTATAAAAGTCTCTTACTTGACCAAAATAGCGGTCCCATCGAGCGCAGAATGGAATCTGCGCATTCGCGTATACACGATGGCGCTTTTACGCGCTAAATTTAACGTCGATCGATTCAACATAATTTTCTCTTTTTCTCTCTCTTTCTCTCTTCTCTCTCCCTTTTATCGTCCTAATATGTCGAAACACATATACCTACGTTTACTTAATTCTTCGACTATTATTCGAATTTTAAAGTATTACATAGTATTCTAGAATTTCTCTTTTACGAATACAATCTTGCGTTAAACAGAATTATAAGCATCGGATGATTGAAAAAAATGTATTGCCTGCGAATG
>JAITYT010001998.1:178827-191056 GCA_025433975.1 Liostenogaster flavolineata | reverse complement strand
CAAATTTGCATATTATAACTTTATGAAATTCTTAACCCCCCCCCCCCACACACACAATTGTAACAATTTTCTCTATAATTAATTTCTTTGTACACTATTATATTATAGACTTTGACTATGTAGTGCGTAAACAGGAACGACAGAAAATATGCTTTGGATCTGTATGTCCACGTGACACATCCAGAAAAGGTATGAGTCCTTTTATGCGACGCTATACTTTAGATAATTATCCCAATGTAGCACCCAATAAATATAACATTTTGGAGTCATTTAATGCCATCCGTAATAAGGTAGAATATACATTTATATATCATACTTGAAAGAACTTTTTACATGATTATGACATATCTGTACTTTTACATAGATGTAATTGTTGCTATTTCAGCCTTGCTCACATAGCATTAGCAAAAAAGGTTATAGTGGTATTGCTAGATTTGGTAATCAAATTAATTGTATAGAAGAAACTCCATCTCCATTCAATTATAATGTTGGTGACTTTTCCAAACGGATACAGAAATCAAAATATTCTACTGCTTCTACAAATAAAAGGGACATTTTTATCACTAATAAAAGCCCAGGGTAAGAAAGTAAAACAAGAAATATTGTATTAAGTTAATAAAACTACTGATATTTTAGCCCAGGAATGTATGTTATGACAGGAAAACAAAATATTAAATTTGAACATAGTTTTGGTGGCAGAGTGAAATTGCAATTAGGTGTATTACTTAAGTGCTGCAACAATAATGTAAATGTTTGTAAAATATGTGGACAAAAACCTATAGGAGATTATTGGCACTATCATAATAAAATCGTATGCAGACCATGTATGGCAAATAAGTTTCAAAAGCAATCAAAATGTATGGAAAACTCAGAACTTCTTTATGTAAGGATATAATAGTAACTATCAATAAAGTAATAATTGTTGTATAATATAATTTCATACATAAATATTATTTCTTACTGTAGAAAGTACGGGATTGTTTGGATATCCACTTACATGAAGGTACAAATGCTAAAATTTGGTTGATACATCCAAAGACTATAATGCAAAGAATATATAGAGAAGCATATCTTACCTGTTATATAAAGGATTAAATTGAAAAATTGTTTGATAATTTCAGTTATTAATATATGTAAAAATGTTAAACTTTATAAAAGCTAAATATCTTGAATAAACAATTGACATACTATGTATATAGTATACATACTGTAACAATTTAATTAATATATAATATATTTTTTCCTTCACAATTTATTTTACTTAATTTTACATGAACATTTAGTGCTACACAAAAAATAATTAATTCAAGATACTAAAAAAAAAATCTCTTATTTGTTAACCCATATACCATAATACTTTTAATACTCTTTCGAATAGCAAGATCAAGTGTAATATAATTCATATAATAACATCAAGATGACCTTTATATTTCAATAAAAAAGAAATAAATAAAAAATTGATTAACGTAATATACATTTTCTTTCATACAAATGTGATTTTTATTTAAAATATTTCTTAATGAAACAAACAATTTATAAGTAATTTAAAGAAATAATGTTAAGTAAATCGTGCGATTAATAGACTAGGAAATACAGATGAAAAAACTCATGGCATGGTTGACAAGGAAATTAAAAATCTAAAAAAATTTAATTAAATATTTAATTACATCTAAGTGCGATACTATTATAATTTATTATCTGCAGATCTATTATAAACAGTCTATATAAATACGTATTATTGACCGAATAAGATCTTCACAATAAGTCAAAACGTTGTTAGTTAAATCAAATAATCAAGAATTTGAGATGAAAGGTTTTTTTTCCACATATACACCTTAAAGATACTTCTAAGAGAGTTAAAATTATATTATATTACATAACATGTATAGTATCTTATTCTAATTACAATGTTCATAATCTCTTAATTAAAATTATTTTTATCATTACATTATTAAAAATTTAGACACGCAGATTGTGATTGTAGATCATGCTATGAAAAGTTACATGAATTTTTTTAATCATATTATGCAAAGATGATTGTTCAAAATTTAATTTGATCTATTAAATTAAATTTAATTGTATGTATATATTTGTTTTATAGTAATATAAAGAAGTCGAATTTCACGAAAATGGAATAAAAAGATTATGAAAAATAAAAAAGTAATAAAAGAAATTTATTATTGGATTTGAAAACAATTTTTTAAACTTATACCTTTATTTTATTATTAAAAGGTAAATAGAAATTTTATTGTATTGTAATATTTGAAAAAAGTTAATAATTGATTTCAAGAAATAATGTAATTAAAAATATTTTATTATATATGAATTGGATCAACTGATTAACTGGGAAAGTTACGTACAAAAAGCGCATACTGCATATGCTGCGTGTCTTGTTTTCATATATTTGTGGTGAATTAATTCGTGCATTACTATAATAATTGAAGAAGCACTTCAATGATAAGTTAATTTGTCATCTTCAATTAATGGTTTAATTAATTAACTTATAATCTACGAATTGCAGTAAGTCTGAAAAAGATTATCAATTTTTAACTACTCGATGATGAGTCCTGAGAGTCATTCTGCTGTATTTTAAATAAAGTTTTGCAATTTTCATCTACAGGATTTCCCCCATCAGGAGCTTGTCTTGATGTAGCGGAGACAGATATTTCAGATAAATTGCTGTAACTGTTTTCATCTATTTCTATTTCACATTGTTTTATTGACTTGCCGAAAGAAATAGTAGTAGATGATTCTGTGCTGTTAGTTGCCATTAAATCAGTGCTACTAGGTTTTTGTGTAACATTAAAATCGATATTACCATCAATAATTTCTGATACACCAGAAGGTGTAAAACGAAAAGCTTCTATATTTTCTAAAGATTCAAACGTATTTCTTTGATTTTCATTACAAGTCTTTTCTTCTTTAGTTAAATTATTAGTTTCATTTAACTTTCGTTTTTTAGGTAATTCGACATTGATCGCACTCCCGAAACTTTTAGAATATCGATTGTCTAATTGTTCAACTGCTTCTGTTTCTGGTGAAACAGTATTTGAAATGTGTAAATCAGGCACAAAATGCTGATATAAAAGTGGATTGAAAACATTATCCAAATCCATATGACGAACATTAGACGTTATAAGATAGGTTGTTAATTCATCATACTTAGGAGAATCAGTAATTTCTTCAGCTATTAATTCTTCTCGAATAACTGCTGATATTTTATTAAGAGACTGTGATTTTGTACATGTTTCAGAGAAATCTTCACTATTGTTCAAGTAATTTGTAGAATCAGTATTAATTTCTGCATGTTTTTGTGAAGTTTCAAAACTTTTATTTTCATATTTTTGTACAGGTTTAGTATGAACATTCATTTCATCGTCAATTTTAATAACTTCTTGTACATTTTGTGATTTACCTGATAATAAGTCAATGTTTTTCTTTAATTGCATATTTTCATTTACATATGATCTTGCTGGAAGTTCCAAAGATAGCTTGTCAAGTAAATGACTTATATGCATTTTTGTTCCCCTTGCTGGATAATCATTAGTATTACATGTGTTGTTGTTCTGAAGATGATATTCACAATGTTGCTGTTTAGGATAGTAATCATTTATTATATTTAAGTTGGAATGAAAATTAGAATTTATAGAACTACTATTATTAATTACATTGGAATTCATTCCTTGACTTTTATTGTACTGATGATTTGAAAAAGATAGATTATAATCGTCATATCTTTTATCATCTTTTTCATACGATGGATTGCATATTTTTGATGTCTGTAAAATTGCATTCATACATGATGCATTACTTGCAGGAGGTGCATCATCAATGCCAATATTACCAAAATTATCATTATCATTATTTGGTTCATGAAAATCGAAATCAGTCTCGAAATCTTCGAAAGCAGTATTAGTAACATCATGTAAACGTAACTGTAAACGCTTCGTGATTTCATCCAATTCAGTCAGTTTTTGTCTATACAAGATAATATATACATATATATTATATTAATTTATTATATATTATATAAGTAAATTATGGAAAATTATAATTATTATGAGATGTCTACAAAAAGACATAAGGAATTTTTAATTTCTTTGATCTTTTAACATACTGAATTTAATATTTCGTAATTATTAACACTCATACTTGATAAGTTGGACATCATTAACATCAAAGATTTAAGATTAATTCTTAAAATTCTTTTATCCAAAGAAATACATAAAATTATATTAATTATATTTAACAGACATTATTGCTTTATCTGCATTGAAAACCCCAATAACCAATAAATACATTTGTTTTGTATTATATATAATTTTCAAGATACAATAATTTAAAGGTATTAAATCTTTTTGAGAACATCCTCTAGAAAATTATATTTAAATAAATACCAAAAATTATTTGTTACTTACTTTAACGATAAAGAAAGAAAAGACATCGAGGTATCTTCAGAATTTTGAATACCATCCACTTTAAGGTGATTCACTTGGCTTTCACTTGACAAACACTCATCATCTTTAGGACATGTATTTATGTATAAGGTATTACTTGGTTCTAAATTATCAAAGTACATATCATGATTATATGATAATGATTTGCAAGATTGAGGTGAAGAATATACTGGCTCTTGAGTAGTTTGTGTCATCATGAATGATGTAACAAATGTAGATAAATTATCTAAAGGTGTTACACTTACCTATAAATATAAACAATATGAAAAACAACAAATATATATATGTCAATTTATTATTAATATATATATAAATAATATTTTTAGATGCCTAAAAACACTTACTTTAATTTGACCATTACATTTACTATTAAAATCTATTATATGAAACCATCCTGATACTATTGGAAAACCAGCAGTTAAAACTGAAAGATCAATAGCTGCAAATCCTATTACAATATCTTTTTCCATATTAATTTCCATGTTCGTATCTGGATCAATTAGGCGCCATATCTTTAAAATCAGTCTTTTCTCATCCTATAAAACACAAAAAAAATTTAACAAATAATAATATTTTAACTTTTACTTTTACTAACATATTTTATTGTAAACGTTTAAAACTAACGTACACGTGTAAGTAATTCCACTGGAAGTGTCATTTCACATTTCCAATTCCACTTTGGATCACAACTGTATGGAAAAATATTAGTTTTTATAGATGAATGCAATTGATTCTTACAATATCCATAACTTTTTTGAAAAGTTACATAAGTACTTGGTTTAACAAGTTCATTAATATCTTTCACTTTTGGTAAATGTAAAGCAGATTCAATTTCAATAATAGCTTTAAACACTGAATTGTTAAAAGTGTTACATATGTCTTTCTTTTGAATGGTTTCCATATCTGATAAATAATAAGTATTATTCTTAATAATAGCTGACCCTCCATTGATTGGTTCATCAATTTCAGCTCCGACACCACCACTTCTATATGTTTCTGTAGGCAACTGAACATTGTTTGTGGAACTATTGCTACTACTATCATCTGATACACTACAATTCAAAGAATTCATACATAAGTGTCTTTCAGTATCTATTTGTCTTCTTTCATTTAGTTCGGTTTCAGTTTGAGCAGCTTGGTTTATAGTTTTTGTAGTATTTAATGCATGTGTTAAACGGTTTACCAAATTATGTAATACTAATTGATCTGAATTAAGATCTTCATGTGTTTGTTCATTAGAAAGAAACGTAGATTTTTTAATAGTTGAAACATCTGTCTGGCATTCTTGAGTTTTAAGATTCATAAAAGTTATATTATTACTATTAGATACATCAGCAACATGACATGTGTTCTTCCCTGAAGGTGGCTTAGAATGTTGTTCATTAGAATTTATCTTACATGTACCTTTGAAATTTTGTACATATTTTGTATCATCAAAGCAATTATGCGAATAGTTACGTACTGTTTGGGACATCGCTATTTGAGTTCGAAGTCCTCTTGACATTTCTAAAAGTGCAATCTGTTCAGCAGTTCCTAAAGCAACTAATGCAAGTAGTTGCCCACACGATTGCCCAGTAACTGGATTATTAATTGATATCCAACCATCTATGCTTATTACTGGATACTATAAGCGTATTTTAGAAATTACAAAAATGTAAATCATTAAATTATTAGAATATACCAAATACATAATACATACTTTAGATGATAATAAATGTGATAATATAAGTGGATCTCTGTATGCAACATATAACTGATGTATTGGTAATTTTGCAATGCCTAAAAGATCGTCTGTTCCAATACTATTTTTCTTATGTACTTCAACGATTATATAATTATCTTTAATTCGTTCTAACAATTCATTCCCATGAATTAAAGGTACTAACTGTAATACAATAAGCACATATAGACAATGATATTGTATTAAAATTAAAATACAGTATTATATAAAACTATAATATTTACTTGACAAAAATGATAAAATGGATTTTTAGTATCATGACAAACTTGACTCGTTACTTTGTCTTCTCTCCAAAATGCTCTACATATTAAAAATGTATTTAACTCTGGTAAATCTTTGCCTTCAGCTACATAGATCAATCCATGAAGTAAAATCTACAAACCATACATATACTATATCTATATATTGGAGATGTGCAGAACATGTGCAGAACAAGTTTTGACACTCGAGTAACCCGACTGTTTCTAGCAGCACATTATAATATTATATATTATTTATAAATTATTTTAAATATTATAGTCATAATCTTGTAGAATTGGACAATAAGGAGATAAAAAACGACACGGGTATCATCAAAATGATAACTAAATTTAAACGTCCTAACCATTTGATCAGTACAACACTAACAGATCTCTGAGAGTCAAAGGCGTCGCCGATAAAAGAAAAAAAAATGAGTTGCTTCGGCGCAAAAGACGACGCTTCTAATAAACGACAATCGACGCGTCCGTAAGCACGGCAACGTATTACCGACCGGGTAACAGATCGTCATAAAAACCTGATTCTACAATCTTGTATAAATAATATAAATTTATTTACCTTGTCTTTAACATTAACTTCTGAGATTTGTAGATCAACTTTTTTATCGTCAACACTTTGTTCTTTATGTTCAGAAATATCTCTTGTTACAAGCAAATCACTATTAGTATCACTATTTGAACAATTCACCTTTTTTGCTGATACACATGAGTCACTACTGCTTGTTTTAGATTGCATTCCTGTTGCAGTTTTACATTTATCAATATTTTTACTTATTACAGAATATGCATCTAATGTAGAAATGTTTTCTTTTCCTGGCATTATAGCATCTATCAATATAAAATATTATTATAATTACCGTTCCTATAACCATTGTTATAAATATAAATATTATTATTGAAATATTAAATTACTATAAATCATTATAATAAACTTACCGATATATTGTTCTCCAAAATGTGTTAAATCACAGCCTAATTCAGTAGTCACTTTTAATTCACCTATTTTAATACCTTTATTGATAATCGGTAATCGCTGTGTCAAACTTAAATTTTCAGTTTTTGTAATGTTACTAATATATATCAGTCCAGATCCTAATTCAATTGGTGACTTTTTGCTGAGATGTCGTACTAATAATTTAAAATTTATTGCTATATTTGTATTTACATGAAATTTTGATATATTATACATCCCTTCGTGATCAAATTGAATTACTGGAAAAAATAATATAATTTTTATCACATATTATGAAATATATTTTTATTTGAATTTACTTACTTTGTCCTGGTTGTTCTTGGGAAGACATTTTTACAGGTTTACAGTTCTTTACTAATTTGTAATTTACTTGTTCGAAACATCCAAATGTTGTGTTGTATTTAACAAAATATGTTACAGATAATGGGCAATTTTTACCTGAAAAATATCATTAGATATAATAATATCATTAGTAGCTTATTTCCTTGATATTATCACTTTTATTATAAGATATTAATTATACGTACATGATAAACAAGATTTAAGACGCCTATAACCAGCAGAGTTTAATGAAAAAGATTCTAAAAATATCCGGATACTGTCTACACGATCCAATAAAGATGTATCTAAAAATGTTAAAGTAATTCTTTTAATATATAACAAATATTGTTATATTTTATTATTTTTTGATGCACACCATTTAATTTATTACAAAATGAATCTGCAGATAATCCTTTTTTTATCATAGAATTAACTTTATGTATTTGTGTATTATCATGATCACTAATTACTTCAGATGCCAAATCAATTAAACTGGGAGTTGGAGAAGCTGTCCTTAACATATTCAGTGCTTTACGTTCATCTGATACACTCATTTCATTGCCTAAAAAGTATTCATATAATTTTGCTTCGTCTTCAACAGAAGTACCATACTGAAACTTATCATTTAAGGAATCATCACTCAAAGCTAATGGATCATCATCATATGTCTCTTTTAATATAGCACCTCTGAGTCTCTGAGCGCGTGCAACAACTTGAGCAACAAGTTTATCTGTTATTTCTGTACTAAATTTTTGTAATGGTTTATCAAATTCTATCTTTTTGGACTTTAAGATAGTTTTAAATGTGTCTGTTTCTTCTGTTTTAATGACACCATTTAATTTATTATCTCTATAGTTCTTAAGCTCATTCTGTTTTAATAATTTAGTTTCTCTGTATGGCAAATTACTGTTAATAGATGAAAATACAATATCATCCTCAACTTGTTTCTTTTGATATTTGTGTGTTCTAAATTGCATACTTAAAGTTTTTGCTATATTGAATAATTTAATAGAAACATGTATTTCTCCTATTCTGTTTCCACTATTGTTTAATATAGGAAAATGCTTAAAATACGGTTTACTCTCAAACATACTTGGTAATTCTTTTACTTCGGATTGTCCTACAATCTCATGTGTCGATTTAGAAATAATAACTAATTCTATAATTTCACAGTTTTTGATATATTCTTCAAACAAACTTTTATTTGTTCTAATGCAATATATTTCACTTATATTATGATCCAATTTTTTTTCATTCGTTGTAATATCTGCAGGCCTGTGAAAAAATAAAATTCAAATTTAACAACAATAAAACTACAAATTCTGTATAAAAAATCGGATTCTGGATTAAAGTTAAAGTTATGTTTTACCAACTTTTAAAAATGACATCTACATGATGAAAGTAAGTGAAGTTATATTATTACAAATAAGAAAAAAATAATAAAATTTAACATATAACGATGTAATTCAAGTAAAACCTTTTTCAGAAGTTATTTTTATTAATATTATTGAATAAATAAATAAAATCTTAAACGTGCGTAATTGATATTAACTGTCAGAAAAATTCGATAAATTGAGAATTTATAATTTGCATAACATTTTGTACGTATACACATTACTACGTATTACTACTGAATATATATTACTGAATATAGTTATTATTAGTCTATAAAATAACATCATTTTTTTTAATATTGTAAAATATTTACCTAAAGTGTGCACTGTCTTGTTCACCCCACCAAGATGCGAATACTATGATGTCTCCGGGACAATTTTTATACCAAATAATTTCATCAATGCAAAGTTTTAAATAACCATGTATTTTTCCTTCAACTAATGGAGGTAAGGACCTATATAACTTTATCTCGGAATCCATTTGATCTTCACGACATAATACATACTTAAAAACGGATTCATTCGTTGTAAAACTAGGTTAAATTCATCGAGTCATGAATTTTACCAACTTATATTAAATCGTCTACCACGCATACAAGTTTTAGCGCCATCTATTTCTGCAGAAAGATCAGACAGGCCATTTAATTTGTATAAACACAGAAATATTTATTTTTAAGGAAATATATTTTCATATATAAATTATGATTACTACATTAATAATGATAACAAAAATATGAAACTGTGTATTTTACGTAAAATATAAGATATTATTGTAAATACTATCACTTAATGCAATTTAATTATACTTATATATATTTAATAATTACTACATCTATTAAAATTCCATTTTTAATTTATTTAAAGTAATTAATATAAAGTCTAGAATTCAATCAACTGTTTCATATCTCAAAATTATAATATATTTTTTGAATAACGCATAATTTACATTTAATCCTTGAAGAAATACGAAATTTTTTAAACAAAGAATTTAATATCAATGAAATGAATTCTATTTGACATCAGTCATAAGATACATAAATGTTATAAAATATACGAATGTACTATAACTTTAACAATTATTTCTATTTATATCATCTCAAATGATAACAAGATCTTTTTAACACGAATTTATGTATTTTATAAAATAATACATTTCTTAAATATAAAAATTGTTTTCGTAAATATTAATTATAAATTTATATATTTGATAAATTTTTATATTATGGCTACAGTGGTACAATTTATCATTGTAAGTTACCATCGCAGTACATGCAAATGTTAATATTTAAAGGTAAGCATAATATAAAAAGCTATATTCTCTTTAAATTTTACATAAACAAGAATGTACATTTGGCATCTGTAAATGCTTAGACTAAACGTGAATCAAGTAATATAATGTCGAAAAGGCAAGAAATTTGTAGACATTATATCAGTAGATCAAATATTAAAATATTTTATATCTTAAGATTAAATACCATGCCCAAAAATTGTTCATAATGTATTGTGATAACACCATCCAGATCTGTATCCAATTGACGAAAAGCGGAAGTTAATGTCTACAAAAATAACATTCAAGTTTAAAATACCAGAAATATTCAATTTTTAGTAAAGATTATGTAGCTATTTCGATTTTAATTTATACTTACGTATAAAACTATGCAACATTGTATAAAATCATCAAAATATATAGTTCCTTGTCCTGCACGGTCATATTTACGTATAAGATTATCTATTGTCTGATCTGATAGACGATAACCAAAGTTTGTAAGAGCAGTTTTTAATTCATGACGATCAATATTTCCACTATTATCACGATCAAATGATCGAAAACAATTCTGCCAATCAGTGACATATTTCCAAAGTGCTCCAAATTCTTCGAAACTAACTGTCCCAGTCTGGTTTTTATCAAACATACCTGAAGAAGTAGCACCAGTTTTGTCAATGTCAAACATACCTGTACCAACAAAATGATGGAAAAGCAATCACTACACAAGGGACCATGCTAGTCTCAGAGTGTAATGTATGATTGTACAAGTATTTCTATAGCAAATGAAACACAAATATTAACATATACATATGTAAATGCTCATTTAAAATTAATTTTCATAGAAATGAAATTTCGTTTACAATCCTGTATTAGTATTTTATTTACAAAACAGATATTATATGTGTATATAATTTTAAATTAACAATAGGTATATTATAAATGCTACATGACCAATATTTATAGCCAATTAAAAATGTATATTCTAAGCTTGCACGATCGTTTAAATATACGTATAAAAAGATATCCTACCAATCATTAAACGAACTGTTTCTGGATTAAAGGGAGTCCACGTTCCATTTGAAAGTGCTAGCTGTAATTCATCTGCAGTAATTGCACCAGAATGATCTTTATCCACCCTGCAATGTATCACCATGTGTAATTATAATATCATATTCGTATAACTGGCGATATTAAAAATAAAATGTTAAATAAAATAAATTTGTATTGTAGCTATTATTATAACAAAAACACTGTACGCAAAAACTAATAAAACATAGAAATATTACGATTAATGTTTTGTATGTATAAACAAAAGTTGGAGTAGCATTAAAAACGATTTAAGTCAGCAATAGTAAAGTTCACATAAATTAGAAATTAGAGATATTTAATTAATGAATCTATACGTTATATATACCTTTGAAATACATCCCACAAAAATTCCCGGCTAGGCATAGGTGATACAAAAGACATTGTGTCAAGTTTAAATGATGCTTGAATACTTGTGAAATTAAGTAACTGAACTCAAACGATAATAATCTTGATAAAGATTATTTATTTAATAGATTAACAAAGGATTCCGTGCAATGATCAACAAATATACTAATAAACTTTTCATTAAACGGTTAATAAAATTTGCATTTCACAACTGGTGGTAATTATTCACAGTTGAACTACACGTCACATCTTCTAATTCCCCAGTTACGCATGACAAAGGGACAAATGATAACGTTTACTACCTGATTCTAAAGCATGAAATATGACGCAAGAGGGAAGAAACTATCGTAGATAGAATAACCGAGTAAAATAGAGATGGCGTACT
>JAITYT010001998.1:148586-162309 GCA_025433975.1 Liostenogaster flavolineata | reverse complement strand
GGGGGGGGGGGGGGAGAGGTTCATTAGCCCTGTTACAAATGATTTTTTGTGAATTGATTAATGATCGTCACAAATTTAAAAAAAAGTAATACTGATCTTAAATAATTCAACTGTCCATGAATTTTGGAAGAAGTATGTCAAAATGTATATAAATTTATAATACTATTAATAGATTCACAAGTCTTTGTAACAGAGTTAACGAAACACTTTGTATATGTGGCAATTTTCACCATCATGATCATTATTATTATTTTATATATATATATATATTTATTTATTATATATATATATATTATTAATAATAAAAATAACAGTATATATATATTTGTTTTAAATATTACAATCCTCTGAACCAGCTTATATTTCTAAAATTACATTGTATTGTTTGATAAAGCTCTGGAAGTTATGCAAATTTTTCTGAAATATTTTGTAATAACTTGTGCAATTTTAGTTTCATATTTTATATAGAATTTCAACATAAAAAAGAATTATTTTATGCATATCCTAACATTGGATAGATTACAGCAAAATTTTGTAAAAATTGAAATTGATTAAGTAGAAAATATTTCTTACTGACTGATATATTTATAGTGAGAATCAATATATTTATTTTATTTATAACAAGTGTTTTTATTTGTAACATTAATTATTCAGTTTCATCTTATAACTTCAACTAAAAGTTATTTACTAAAGACTGAGTAATTTATCATTAAAATTGTTATTTATATATCTTTTTTAAATAGTAAAAAAATAGAATAGCAAATTGATTTCTTAAAATATTCGCTCAGAGTCTAATCGAATATTTAAATTCAATGTAAATTGTTTTGTTTGTTTTTAATAGTTTGTTTTCTTTTTCGATAAATATTTTACCTCAAAATATGATAATAGGACAGACTCTTTTTCCTATTAAGTACTTCTACATTACTATTTAGTAAAGATTAAATTATTTATTTTATAATATATCAATTATTTTTTAGTGATACTATAATTTTTTCGATTTGAAAAAAATTGTGAAGAATTTTGATATAAGTATAGAATAAAATTTTGAGATTTATTAACACGTTAGCGCAGAACCTATTTTGTATTCCTTTCCGATCACGCCACAATGTACTGATAGTCGGAAAGATATGTAAAGTTGCGACAATATTACATATATATGTTTGAATGTATTTTTTTGTATATCTCATTACTAATATTATATCCCTTTCGTGAATGCTGAATGCTGTGATTCCCCTGTGAAAAACCGATGTCGTCTATACGAAATATTTAATCCCACAAACAGTATTCGAGGACCGATGCGCAAGGCGGTGTAGTATAAATCTAAGAGCTATGGCTGGTCTCTAGAGACTGATACAGCACTAATGGAAATTCTAAAGTCGATGGCGTTTAACGTGTTAATATTATTTCAACAAATCAATGTTTGAATTTAAAAGTTGATTTTATATTAATAAATTATTTAATTGTGAAGTAAATTTTTATAAAATGTATAATTATTATATTGCAACACAAAGTAATTATTTCTTTATTTGGAATTTTTACATAGGATTTAAAGGTGTATACCAAGGTGTCACGCCAACTATTTTAAAACAAGGCTCTAATCAAGCGATTCGCTTTTTCGTTATGGAAACATTAAAAGATTGGTATAAAGGTGGAGATAATACCAAGAGTGTTCCCAAAGTAATTGTTGGTATGTTCGGTGCATGTGCTGGAGCAATGTCAGTTTTTGGAAATACGCCAATTGATGTAGTAAAAACTAG
Source organism: Liostenogaster flavolineata (assembly GCA_025433975.1). Classification (NCBI taxonomy): domain Eukaryota; kingdom Metazoa; phylum Arthropoda; class Insecta; order Hymenoptera; family Vespidae; genus Liostenogaster; species Liostenogaster flavolineata. The sequence goes on along the minus strand of JAITYT010001998.1, from coordinate 160,552 downwards.
AATGCAGGTATGATAGTATATATCAAATTACATTTTATATTTGCTAAATAATATACTAAAATAAAATTGTTTTTAAATTTTAGGGCTTAGAAGCTTCAAAATATAAAGGTAGTATAGACTGCATGATTCAAATATGGAAAAACGAAGGTCCAATGGCATTTTATAAGGGAACTATTCCCAGATTAAGTAGAGTGTGTTTAGATGTCGCTATAACATTTATGATTTATGACTCGTTTATGGAACTCTTTAGTCGAGTATGGCCATAAGTTACATTTTATTTATAAATTTACATTCCTTGAAATTATTGTAAATGACACTTCGTGCAAATAATATTTTATTATTTATGTAAAAGTTCAAACAAAGTACACTCGAAAGCGTATTAAATTAAATCTAATTCTTTAAGCGTGATCACATTAATGTACAATATTAAGCATTTTTATATTGCAATGTATTATGGTACTAATATCTACAACTGCCTTACCTTAAGTGTAACTAAATTATTGTTATTGTAATTATAATTATATAATGTGCAGAAGTTATGTGATCTTCTTTTGTTTATTAAAAAATTAACCAATTTTTTATTTATATACAATCGTAATTTGCAGATTTATAACAGATTTATAAAAGATTAGTAAAAAAACTACCGGCTGTTTTTTATTTATATTATAGAGGTTAAAGTGAATTACACATATATACTACATATTAATAGTTATTTAGCTGCATAACTATAATTGTGTCACTATTCTTGTGCTACTGAACATGTGCTTTAACTATGACTCACACACAACTGAGACAATGACACGCGCGTTCAATAATAGTAAAATTTGTTCGGGCAATGTTGCTGTATTCCGCCTACTATCGTTACTGCAACTTTGTAATCAACATGGATCTTATATACATAAACACTTATGTTTAAGAACAACTACAATGTTGTTCTTAGTATCTATTTTTAATTTTTTTTATTCTCAAAATATTTTTTTCATGTTTATGTTTTATAATTTATTTTTATATATTATATTTTACTTTCGGAACTAAAGTGGGTCACTTGAAATTATCAAATGGGTCACTCGGTGACCCGCGGGTCATAGGTTGCAGACTCCTGGTCTAGATACATGTCTCCTTGCATCTACTTCCTTGAGCTACTTCTACAAACCTATACACACCACATTTCTGACCAGCCCATCGGTGACATAGACCGCCTGAATCTTCGGAATGGTGTATGCCTTAGCGTTACTGCGGGAATCCTTATTATTCATTCTCGATTGCTTAGGGCCAATGCCTTCTGATGTTTGATGTTTGCAATTCGTTGCAGCTAATTTTCATTTTCGAATACTTAGCTCCTAGGCTCCAAATTTCTTTGCTTTTTACACATTTCGACGACAACTGAATGGTCTCACGAAGACAGCTTTTTCTTTCTTTTTCTTCTTTAAATCATTTCAGTGAGCTAAGAATCTTCTTTTCATTTGCAATTATCATGATTAATATCGGTCTTAATACTTAGGAAGATAAATTTTTAAAATATATGTGAATAATAGGACAAGATAACATTGTCCACCATACTGGTTATGAGAGGACAGCTTTCACTTTTCGCCGGGTTATATACCCTCGATTGGCGAGAGTTTTCTCTCGCACGTATGAGGTAAGGTTAGTCTGTCCCTCTCTGACCTACCGTTTTTTTGTCACTCCTGCACGGTAGCTTGCCGCCGCGGGATCGTACCCGATATCGGAGGTCGCTCTTCTTAGCTTTTCTTCCTGATTTTCGCGTTATCGCGACGTCGTAACTGATCCAATTTCCATACTAACGGTGCGTCCCCTTGTTATCCTTCTGCGCGCATCTATACACTCATCTGTCCAACAGTGAGTGCAAGTCTGCGTCTCGTCTCCAGAAACCGGTGCCACCAGAGTGAAGATCGAAGTCACTTATTTCATTTCGCCGATTCTTAACACGATGGCAGCGGTTGTACGCGTAAATCTCGAAATACGTCTCGCGTACGGTAACCGTTTTTTCTCCGTTGCATACGGTATATCTCGTAGGAACGTACGTGTCGAACGGCATGGTTCCTCTGTGGCCGCAGTTAGGGCCCTGCTCTCTAATTGGAAAGAGATAGCGTTATCCTTGCCGATCGTATTAACGAAGAACGATAAAGATGGAGATACTCCGACTTTCTCCTCGAGTCTTTCTCCCCGCGGCTGCTTTGCACGTGGCATTGCCATTCCCCCGCTATCGTGTCCTTGCCAACCGTTTGGCAAGGCACACAGGACTGTAACGAGAAAGTCGGGTTCCCTCCCCGCAATCGTACGTTTAACAAATCAAGGTATTGTCAAATTGTAATTGACGCGTTTCAGATTTATACGATTTCTAATGAGCACTTTCTAACAAATAATACGTATTAAAAATAAGTAGAAATATGTTAGTAGTACAAATAATATAATCTTATACTTAAATAAATAATACTTTTAAATACTCTTCGGCTAAAAATGTTCGATAATGAACAGTATGACGAATGCAAATGACGAAGTATCTGATTAATCAAATTCTTTAAAATATAATAATATAAACTAATTTCTTTCTGTGTGTGCTTCAAAATATTTACATCGCGTGAAAAACAATATTTTTAGGCACATAGCTCTTGTGTAAATTGCAATCCATCTGTATTATATTCGTACATCATACTCATATCATAGATTTATTCAAGTAGGTAAACATATAAATTACATTTTGAAATCCCGAATATGCACAAAATCTGAATACGGATTGATAAAATAAAATTCAGAGAAGAGAAATGATTAAAAACTTAGATTTACTATTTCATGTAAAATTTGTATTTATTTTTAAATAACTTCTCCTATAATAAGTATAGATTAATAAATATAATAATCGTATATTGATATAAATATATTGTTAAGTATCTTAATAAACTGCATATATACAAACTAATGCTTATGATAAAAAAGAACATAGAAGCAAACAGTGCCGGCCTCACTTTGGGCCCAAAGGAGAACTTGGGGTCACATTCCAAGATGGCTGTGTCTAAGGAATGCAGTGGGTGCCCCCCTAAGACGCCTTCCTACCTTCTTTTTTATTAATCGAATCAATTTGTTGGGTCTAGTGGAAAGAAAGTTCCAATTGTTTAGATGCAATATAAACAAAATTATATATAGTAAGAGATATGAAAAGTGTTAATCAAAATTATTTAGCAACTAAACGAGAACGAGGAAAGTAAAGTTAGTGATCTTAGAAAGAAAAGCCTTACATATTAAAGTTCGAAGCCTTATTTAATGGAGCTTGCTTACGGCAGATAATGCCCATGCAGGAGGATGCTCCCGGCTCGTCTTAAGCTATGTCTCATAGGGATATCTCTGAGGTAATAGTAGACTTTATTTGGTAATGTCTCCCAACAAAAATACTTTTTAATTTCATAATTGTATCAGTTATGTCGGTATTATCCTATGCGTTGCTGAAAACCATACCTGTAACTGTTTATTTAGAACATTTTTAAAAATATAAGTTTTATGTAACGTATTGGATTAATTTTAACTTCTTTGCGATAACTTCTTATTTAACAAATAATCAACATTTTTGTGTAAAAAATAAATATGAATTATTAAAAATAATTTAATTATTAAGTATTTTTATTACCGATAAAGTATTTGTATAATTTTATTAAATATTTAACAAATAAGGTAGAAATGAAAATATAATTATATCTTATATATGATAATTATATCGAAAGGTGGAGCCCGAAGGTACGTCGGCCTTGGCCGCTGGATCCAGATCATTATTCCTAGAGACAGTACGCCGAAGTAATGCAGCATGTCAGAATGGAGATTATGCACTTGCTGCAACATTATATACAGAAGCACTTGCTTTGGACCCTCTCAGCCATGTTTTATACTCCAACAGATCAGCTGCTCGCTTAAAAATGGGCTTATTTGCTCTTGCTTTACAAGATGCTGTCAGAGCAACTGAACTTAGTCCCCAATGGCCTAAGGTATGCATGTAAACTTTTCTTTATAGAAATATATATATTAGTTTTCTTTTCTTCTATTAGGCATATTATCGTCAAGGTGTTGCACTGCAATGTTTAGGCAGACATGGAGAGGCATTGGTAGCTTTTAGTACAGGACTAGCTCATGATCCTTCTAACTGTCAGTTATTATCCGGCTTAGTAGAAGCTTCTTTAAAATCTCCATTGCGGCCAACTTTGGAGCCAACATTTCAGCAGCTACGGGCAATGAAACTTGCAGAATCTCCCTTTGTTGTTATTTCTGTTGTTGGTCAAGAACTTCTTGGAGCAGGGCAATATAGAGCAGCAGCTGGTGTTCTAGAAGCAGCACTTACTATTGGTTCTTGTAGCTTGAAATTAAGAGGATCTGTATTTTCTGCTTTATCTAGTGCATATTGGGCATTAAACTCTTTAGACAAAGCAATTAATTATATGCAGCAAGATTTAGGTGAGTAATTTATAACTCAATATATGAGAATTTTTATTGATATATGACAGTCGTATTTGCACGTTTATATCTTCTTTAGGAGTAGCACGATCTTTGGGAGATACACAAGGTGAATGCCGTGCACACGGAAATTTAGGTTCTGCATATTTTAGTAAAGGCAGTTTCAAAGAAGCTTTAACAGCACATCGATATCAATTAGTTTTAGCTATGAAATGTAAAGATACTCAAGCAGCAGCATCTGCCTTGACTAGTTTAGGTCATGTTTATACAGCTATTGGAGACCTTCCAAATGCACTGGCTTCACATAAACAGTGTGTGCAGTTAGTGAAACAAATGGGCGATCGTCTTCAAGAAGCTCGAGAAATTGGCAATGTAGGAGCAGTTTATTTAGCAATGGGAGAATTTGAAAGTGCTGTTGATTGTCATACACAACATTTAAGAATAGCAAGACGCCTAGGTGACCGTGTGGAGGAAGCAAGGGCATTTAGTAACTTAGGATCATCGCACCACTATTGCAGAAATTTTGGTCAGGCAATGGCTTATCATGAAAACGTCCTTAGAATAGCCCAGGAACTCGGAGATAGGGCAATAGAAACGAGAGCATATGCGGGACTGGGTCATGCTGCAAGATGTGCAGGTGAAAAACTTTTCCGAACGAAAAATAATGAGGAAAGCAATGGAGAAGCAAAATTTATTATGTAATTTCTTTCAAATGTATTCCAATGTAGGCGATCTTGCTCAAGCCAAGCTTTGGCATCAGAGACAGCTTGATGTCGCGCTAGCAACAAAAGACAAAGTAGCAGAAGGCCGTGCTTGCAGTAATTTAGGAATAGTTTATCAGTTGCTTGGTGAGCACGATGCTGCACTTAAACTGCATCAAGCGCATTTAGGAATTGCTAGAGCCCTGGGTGACAGAGCTGGTATGGGCAGAGCATATGGAAATATTGGAAATGCTTATAATGCTTTAGGTTATTATGAACAGGCCATTAAATATCATAAGCAAGAATTGACTATAAGTAAAGAGGTAAATTTAATAAAATAAATGATTATCGAATATACATTTTGAATGCAGTTTGTAAAAAATAAAAGTGCATATACGTAACATACTATGTGTGTATTGATATAGGTCAATGATCGTAGCTCTGAAGCTAGTACTCATGGAAATTTAGCAGTGGCATATCAAGCTGTACAAGGTCATGAAGCAGCACTAAGACATTACAGAGCGCATTTAGCCATAGCTCGTGAATTAAAAGACACAGCTGGTGAGGCATGCGCATTGCTTAATCTTGCCAATTGTTTATCATCTCGTGGCAGGTTTGAAGAAGCAGTTCCATATTATGAACACTACCTTATGTTATCTCAGGAGTTACATGATGTTGAAGGAGAAGCTAAAGCATGCCATTTCCTGGGCTATGCTCATTATTGTTTAGGGAATCATCGGGAAGCAGTAAGGTACTATGATCAAGATTTGGCATTAGCTAAAGATTTGCAAGATAAATCTGGAATGGGAAGAGCTTATTGTAACTTAGGATTAGCACACTTAGCCTTAGAAAATTTGGATACTGCCTTAGAATGTCAAAAATATTATTTGGGTAAGAATATAACTATTATAAAGACCTTTATAATTCCAGTGTTATAAAATCTTTAATATATTTTTCTTTAAATGTAGCAATTGCTCATATGACCAAACATTTAGCTGGAAAATTTCGTGCTTTGGGGAATATCGGAAATTGTCTTTTACGTCTTGGTGAACCAGAGGAAGCTATTAAAATGCATCAACGACAATTAAACTTAGCACGTCAAGCAGCTGATCGTAGTTTAGAAGCAGCAGCTTATGGAGCTCTAGGAATTGCTCATAGAGCAACAAAAAATTTAGACAAATCTTTAGGGTTTCATACGCAAGAGCTAACATTAAGGCAAGAAGCTGGTGATCTAAGAGGTGAATGTAGAGCACATGGAAATTTAGGTGCTGTACATATGGCATTGGGGCAATATACACATGCAGTTAAATGCTATCAAGAACAATTGGAAAGAGCAAAAGAATTGGCAGACTCTGGAGTTGAAGCACAAGCATTAGGTAAAATTGTATACGCAATATTAAAGAATACCAATCATGAAACAAGTGACAATCTGCCAAAATATGTGATAACATATTTGTTATATGGCAGGTAATTTAGGAATAGCTAGACTCAACATGGCACATTACGAAGATGCAATTGGATACTTCGAACAACAACTAGCAACTTTAGAACCACTAACCACTGCTACAGCCTTACTTGATAAAGCCAGAGCATTAGGAAATTTAGGAGATTGCTATGAAGCTTTAGGAGATCCAGAAGAAGCTATTAAATGCCATGAACAGCAACTAGCAGCAGCGATAAAGTTGAAAAGTATAAGAGATCAAGAAAGAGCATATAGAGGTCTTGGAAGAGCTCGTGAAGCCTCGGGAAATTTACATGAAGCTTTAGTTTGCTTTGAAAAAAGGTTAGTGGCCGCACATGAAGTTGATAGTCCAGAAGCAAGAGGCGCAGCTTATGGAGATCTAGGTTCGTATATATTATACAATATTTTATAAATATTTGAAAACTTATAATACTAATTATATTTTATATAAAATTTTATATTTAATTTTAAATTAAATTATAAATTATAATAAAGAATAATTTTTATAATCAAGCGTAATTAAAATAATTTTTTAATGTTTTATATTATAAATTATCCTTTTCCTCGTTGTAGGCAGAGTACATGCGGCATTAGGAAACCATGAACAAGCTGTAAGTTGTTTATCGCATCAACTTACTCTTGCCAGAGGTCTTGGTGACAAAGCAGCTGAAGCAGAGGCAGCTAGTGGATTAGGAGCTGTACATCTTCTCATGGATGATCCTAATTCTGCATTACGCCATCATCAATTAGAACTTTCGATCGCTGAAGCATTAGATGCAGCTGGATTACAAGCACGAGCTTGTGCTAATTTAGGAATGACTCAAGAAGCACTTGGTCAATTTGAAGAAGCTATAAGATTGCAAGAACAGTCATTGAGCTTAGCTGCTGCTGCGGGAGATCAATCAGCTAGAGCAACAGCATTTTCTAGTTTAGGTCGATTACATCATTTATGTGGCGATTTATCAAAAGCATTAAGTTATCTTCAGTCAGGCTTATCTTTGTCTGAAGGTCTAGGTAGGAGAGAAGAAGCAGCAAGGTTAAGACATAGACTTGGATTAGTTCATTGGGAAGCTGATGAAACAGCAACTTCAGTAGAACATTTAGAAAAAGCTGCAAACTTATTGGAATCATTGGATAGTTCTTGCTCATCTCTTGTTTGTGGTCAGCCTAAGAAATCTGAACTGTTATCAGAAACATATAGATTGTTACAAAGAGTATTAATAAGTTTAAATAGACCCGAAGAAGCGTTAAATTGGGCTGAAAGGTCTAGACGATCTAAGAGTAATTGTTTAGACGATACAGCTCATTACTCTGAAATTATTGATAGACAGCGTGGCGTTATATTGTATTACAGGTACGAAAGACAGAATATTGATTCATTAAAAATTATAAAAAACATATACAAATAAATTTAAACTTTCAGCGAAGTAGGGTGTGAATTACATGCATGGTGTTTAGCTCCAGGACGTGGACTTTTAAGATTTCATTCATCTACTTTAGATGATGGTATGACACTAGAGAAAAGAGTACTGCAAGCACGTGAAGCTCTTTTAGATGAATCTAATGAACTTGTAGAAGAATCAACCAAAATACCGTCAAGAGGACATCATTTAAATGCAAGCTCTTACAGTTTAAGTAGTTTATTTAGCGTAGGTTCGGTTAGTTCACGAGCGGGAAGTGCACGTTGGGGTCGAGGTGTAAAGGGACCTACGTGGCAAGCACCAATACCAATTCAATTACTTTATGACTTGCTTCTAGCACCATTTGAAGATTTATTGCCCCCTGCAAGAAAAGAATTGATAATGGTAGTAGAAAAATCTCTCTACATGGCACCATTTCCAGCTTTACAATCTAATCCAGGAGAAGATTATTTATGTGAAAGATTTTCTTTGCTAGTTGTACCTTCACTTGCAGCACTTAGAAAAAGGTCAAAAACTCCTACACCAGAAGGTGCTGCTACTGTAGCTGCACTAGTTGCAGGAAATCCTGTTCTTCCAGAAGAAATTAGGGAAGAGTATGGATGGCCAGAAAGTGCCACTTCTACCGAAACGGAATCTGAAATTGTTGCAGAACTTCTAGAAGCTCGTGCATTAACTGGTGAGTATTAAATCATCAATGGTAAATTTTTGCCGTTTAATTTTAAATACCTTATCTTTTGCATCGTTTTTGTATATAATATTAGTATTTTGTTATATAATATTAGCTTGTATTTGTTCTATTATATACAGGACTGGAAACTACAAAATCAGCAATTTTACGTTCTCTACCAGATGCCGAGTGTGTACATTTAACAGTTCCAGTTTTCTGGAATTCTGGCAGTTTAGCATTAACACCTGACCAATGCGATGAACCGTCTGAGAAGCCAGAATATTTATTAAATTATGCTGACATTTTAAAATTAAAAATAGCTGCTCGTTTAGTTGTAATTTCAAGTGGTCATTGTTGGAGCAACACAGAAAATACAAGTGCCACACCAGATGGTGTACAAAATATTACTAAAGCATTATTAAATGCGGGAGCACAATGTGTATTAATTGGAATGTGGGCAGTCCCTCCTACAGCTGGCAGTATTTTATTAAGGGCGTTTTATAGTGCTATGTTGCAGGGAGCTAGAGCATCGAGAGCACTAGCAGAAGCAATGCAAACAGTACAGCATACAAGACATTTTGCTCATCCAGTAAATTGGGCCGGATGGTTGCTTGTTGGCGGAGATGCAAGATTGTCAAATAAGGTAATATATTTAATAAACAAATATTTAATATTTCGTGAATATGTTTATAATTGCTATATTATTCATTTATATAGGTAGCTTTAATGGGACAAGCATTAGCCGAATTATTACGTGGTGGTCCAGAGCAAAGTCGCGATGCTTTACGTGTAACTCTTCACTTAGTAGAAAAATCATTGCAAAGAATACATCGAGGGCAAAAAAATGCCATGTATACAACACAGCGCAGTATTGAAAACAAGGTGGGAGCAGCTGCTGGCTGGCGAGAGCTATTGATGTCTGTAGGTTTTAGATTTGAACCAGCTGGAAATGGAATACCATCTTCAGTATTCTTCCCGCAAAGCGATCCAGAAGAAAGATTAACAAGATGTAGTGCTAGCTTACAGGCTCTATTAGGATTAGGTCCATCCTCACTGCATGCATTGGCTAGACTGTTGCAGGTAATAAGAAAAAATCTATTCACTGTATAAACATAATATATTTAATGGAATATCTTTTATAAAAAATACTTTACTTCTATAGGTTCCAGAAGCTGCAGAAGATGTAATTTCTGCAATGAGAAGAGCCAGCTGTGCAACTGAAGGACAAGAAGTTTCTTTGCCTGTACAAGTATGGAGAGCATCTGGATCTCATGAATTATTCGCAAGTTTAGGATTTGATCTTATGGAAGTTGGTCAGTCCGAAGTCACATTAAGAACAGGAAAGCAAGCTTCTCGTAGAGCTGTTCAATTTGCTCTTCAAGCACTTCTTGCTTTATTTGGTAAGTTAAGAAAATTAATAAACAGTATCATTTTTCTTAAATATTTAATTTATATCATTTAATTTAATATATCTTTTGTTATTATGGTTATTTAAAAATTACGAATATTTATATGGAACTCAAATCAAAGATGCAAATTCGTTATAAATCATTTTCCATCGATTGATTCTAGTATTTTTTATGCTTTTATGTTTACTCTATGTATAACACAACTATTTAAAAATGACAGAATAAAAAATTTTATAAAGCTATTTTTAATTTTATATAGTTTGAAATTTCATTAAACGACATTATATGGGTTAACATTTTTGATTAAATACTATGATACAAGAATATATGTTATGCTGTATTTTTATGATTATTTTATAAAATTAGATACTCAAGAAGCACCGAAAAGTCTTAGCTTAGATTCAAGTAGTTCGATGGAGAGTTTAGCGTCTGTGGCTCATACTGAAAAGAATATTATAGAACGGCCAAGATTAGGAGGAGCATTCGCAAGTTATGTGCGACATCGTGGTGAACCGGATGGAAAAACAATGGAACCATCGAACATACCGATACTTATATCACGTCAACAATGTCAAAGTGGCGGAGGTTCGATTTTAATTATTAAAAATCCTAAACAAAATTCGAATATGAAAAAATATTTTCGGATGTTTAATACATTTATTATAGGTGAATCTGATGTTGCTTTCACACCAAGTCCACCAGTGGCGTTAAATTTGAATCATCAGGCACGTATCAGGAGTTTATATCCTGATCAAAATGCAAGACCAGGATCGAGTTCAAGCAGCTCAGTAACTGATTGGGATAACGGACATGCTACTGTATTAAGGCGACAGCCATTACCACCTTTATCAGCTACTGTATTAGAAAGATTAAGCGTCAGAACAGAAATTGGATCAAATTCACCAAGAAAACCACGTCATCCTGCAACTAATGAAGATATTTGTTCTCAGACTGATACTACGCAAACAACAGAAACACATCCGCAAAACTTAAGGAATATAGCAACTTCTTTAACAAGTTTAACGCGTGAATTAACACCTACAATCTCTGAAGTGTATCATGAACGAAATTTGGGGCTAGGTTTGGCTCCATCTTTATCAAAATTACTAGAAGAAGTTGGTTCAGTACCAGTAAATGAAGAAATTCAAAGTTCCAAATCAAATCATAATCAGAATCAAAGTTGGATACAAAATGAACCAGAATTATTTCGAAGAGATGAGGCTGATGGTCGATCAATTGCTGAATCACAATGTAGTGCTACTAGTTCTAACAAAATACACCGAAAAGCCCCATTACCACCACTATAAAATATTTATGTTATATTTATAAGTACTAAATAAGACTATAATTGTTGCTAATAGTACTGGGTACCAAAGAATGGAACGTATTAAATGTAATCAGAAACACATGATCAAAATCTTACAAAAATGGAATGACAAAGTTTATTAACTCAGATTATGCATTTCAATCAGACACCCAATGCTATGTTGTTATATTCGAACATAGAAAATGTACTATATAATCATCAAGATGAAAGTGTGAGAATAAAATTATAATAAGATAGACATAGTTTGCTGCATGTAATATCAATATGAAGCTATTTAATCCAGAATGTTTTACTTGAATGATAAAATCAGATATAATTTCTTTTTGTGAAAAGTCCTATAAAAAACTATTTTGCAATAATTACATAATTTTTAAAATAAAAGAAATAAGAGATCGATAAACAATGTTATATTTCTGGTGTATTTTTTTAACAACACGAATTTATAATTCTACATAATTATAATAGAAACACTCAAAATAAGTTGAATGTTACATATTTTGACATTTTGTTCAATTACAAGCAAA
>JAITYT010001998.1:118378-129615 GCA_025433975.1 Liostenogaster flavolineata | reverse complement strand
GAGAGAGAGAGAGAGAGAGAGAGAGAGAGAGAGAGAGAGAGAGAGAGAGAGAGAATGTAAGAGTGTAAAAGAAAGAAAGAATTTCGCTGCGCGCACATCACGCGCGTTGTCGTCGCGTGATGTCGTCCTTGTCCCTTCGTCGATGAAAGCGTAAGAGAAAAAAAGATCTAATGTCTTTGAGCGGATTACGTTCGATTGTTTCTAAGAGAAGATCGAGTCTTGGAATAAAAGTATACGAAGGAACGAAATTGCAAATAGAGATAGATATCCTCGTGAGCAGCAGCGTGCATCGCCGCCATTCGAACGTGCTTGATTCTGATTGGATGAAGAGGGTTAGAGAGAGAGAGGATCACGCGACGACAGTGGCGCGTGGTTTTTCTTTGGTTGAAACAATTTTGGGAGGGACGATTATAGTACAAGCGCGAGAAGGGCGATCGTGAATTTTTAACAGATTAGCAAGACATTTTTTTTATTAAGGTCGAAAAAGTCCGCTTTTAACCTTTGATTTCATCGTTATCGTTTTCCCGTACTTATCGGAGGGAAAAAATCGCTCTTTCCGCTTACACCAGACATGTAAATCCGTTTCTAAGTACACCATCCCGAATGCATTTTTTAATTGCTCTTTTCGCTACATCACGCGCTTTACGGCTCACGTTACTGCAATGTTACATATTTAATATTTATGATTGTATTTAGTATTTTATATACTTCCAACTATCATTGACGATATTGTCATCATCATTTCATAGTGGTAGCGTTACGAGCGATTGCGTTATTAATATTCAACATGTTTGACGCTCCGCCGTCGCAATACTTTCGTTGAATGTGACATTCGTGTTCATCATTATCGCTGTTATTTCGTGCTTCGATAAAAAGACACTATTATCTCTATATCGCAATCGTCATAGATAACAAAATGTAAAAATAACAAAATTCGAAGAAGAATGTAAATAAACGTCATGTTTAACGAAGAACATTTTACGAGAAATGTTTTCTGTACGTCGAATATTGGCTTCGTTATCAAAATGATTTTTTTTTAATCGATCCATGGAACACCTACGTAAAAAAAAAGAATAAAAAGGGTGCCTTTCTCTTTGTATCGATCTTATACTACGTAATAAAATATCCATTTGGTATATTTATGTTCTTCGTCATGTCTAACCTTCATCGTTTGCCACTGATCATGAATTCTTAGTTGCACGAATTCTTATCTTCAACGAATACGTCATATTATTATCACCTTTACACGTATACGATACGTTTACCAAAGTTCATAATCGAGCGAGTTCTCATCTTAACAAATAAAATTAATTGACTTTTTCTAGCTGAGGTTTTGTCGATAGATTGTAGAATTAAGAGACGTCGATTAGGAGATTGAAATCGTTCGATATCTACGTTGTAACGATACCCACCGACAGAAGTTTGTATTTCGATTAATCTGCTTTTTTTTCATCGGATTAACGTTACATTTAATGACCTCGTACGAAGGTTAACGATGCTTCTTGATATTCGAATACTTCTTTTTAGCCCGTTTTTTCTTAGGTCCGTTATCGTGCGTGCTAATATATTCCTATCGTCGAGGCTACCTACTAAGCCGATCTGCCAAAGTCATACTTTTGTAGCGTGTGCTCCGTCGAAAGGTACGACGATCGTCGATCTATTATAGAATTTAACATATACGGATACACTGTCGTCCATTGATGGACGAAATCTACGTGTTTTCTTCTATTAAGTCGAAGGTAAACGGTATAAGTATAGCCATCTAGCGATGAAAGAGAAACACTTATTTCGTATAATAGATATTAAAAGAGAAGACGAAAATGAAGTACGATTTTGTAAAAATATGTATGATAGTTGACAGAACGACCTGTTGTTCCTAACATTTTAAGAATGAGTTTAGAACGTCTAACTGAGAACGAACTAACAAAAATATCTCTGTTATTGAATCGATCTGAAAAAGAGATGGTAACATTTATTGTAGGTTGAGAAAAATCTAGATAAAATGAGACTGCAAGTAGCATTTAAGGAGTGCCTTATACGATATTAGAGTAAGATAAAATGCATTTATCGGAAATGAAAAGAGATACAAAGATATTTTCTTTTCCTTTTTTATTTCGTACAAATTATTTTATCTCTAAGATATACGATTATGACGCATCGACATGTACATTCTGTTCCGCTATGTGATATTAAAACGTTTTAAGATCTGTATTATATTAAAAATTACATTTTGCAATAAATTTATAGTTGTACACTACCGATACTCGTCGTTTATTCTAACATTTCTTTTTCACAAATTACAGACAATCTTTTTATTCGATTCGCTTGATCTTCCATATAATTAAATAAACTTTGATCTAATCGTGACAAAAATTTATGTTTGTGATAGTGATTTACGGATTTTCTCACCCTTTAATTTCTCAAGAAATTTCCATTTTTTAGGCGTTTCTATGATGTGTCTAATGATCGATGTAATTACGCCAAATTGGTTCGCGTTCTTTCTTTTCATGAATGTTAGGTTATTTTATTTGATTATTATATCAAATCGTTCTACGTCATACATTTTAAATGCTTTTTCAATATTCAGCGTATTTTATTTTTGATAGTAATTTGACATTGATATATTACGAATGAAACGTTTTATCTCGTTAAAGTCAGTCGAGAAAAATCGACAAATTCTTAGCAACCTAACAAATATCCTGAATCGTTAATATTACGTTTATTCATGCCGTTCTTAATTTTAGAGAATTTTGAAGCAAATGAATGTCGAAACATATTGCAGATATACATAAACGCGTCATTAAAAAATCGACATATTAGTGACTTTCTTAATTTTGGAATATTTGCCTCGATAGTTTAAAAATTCGATTCGCATTAAGATTCCTGTCGATTTAGTTAGCGAATATAGGAAGATACAACTCATCCATATTTGAATAATATTTTAATCAACATTTTTGCAATTCGAGATGACACAAATATTCTTCGAAGGGAAATAATAAAGAACTCTCTGCAAATGTACCCAAAAGGAAATGTTATATCATATCGGTAAAATTGTCGCTGCGATTAATACGTGACGACTATTGGATAAGAAATATTTTCCTGTCCAATAAGCTATAAAATTTCAAGAACGGTTTTACGAAATAAGAAGAATATAAAACGTTACTTCAGTTTCACGTGAAATCTATTGTCCTTATATTATTCTTTCGAGTTTAATATTTTTAACGTTTATCAAAAATATAAAATTGTTTTTGTTAAATGTAAGTTATTTCTACGGTATGTTTATTTTTATTTTAACACAGAGTAACATTTCGGTGTGTAAATGATTTTATATGTCGCTTCTACAATCTTTACTTGTTTGATTATCGTGCTACACACATTGTTTTTGTCTCGATAAGTGACGCATAATGAAAGATTTGAAATTCGATATATATATATAGCGGAAATGAATGAATGAAAATCGTAGAAATGAAAGTATCGAATTCGGACCATACCATCGGTCAAATATCTGTACCATACCAATAATATCACGGCAGCCACTTTGAGTAATTCTAATTTACAGAATATCTTGTAAATGAAAATACAAAACAAATAACGACAAACTTCTCTTCGAAGAATACGAAAGCAGAGAGATGGAAAGTACGCTATTTGATTTAAATAATATTTACAATTTCGAAACTACAAATTACGATTTGTGATCATCGATCTTTGAATGCGATTCCACTTTTTGCTTCGTGCAATTTCTTTAACAAAGATTTTGCAACACTTTTCTTTATCATATTTGCTGATAGGGTGCGTTCAAAAAATTTGGATAAAAAACAAAAAATAAGCTTTGAAGTGGAAGAATTTTCCATCGTAAAATAATGTAGTTGTATTCCTTAAATTCGTTATGACAAATGGAATCTTTCATTTTAATAATGTCTATATCACGGTGAATACGAAACACAGTCGTGCACATTCACTTTTCCCCCAGATTCTATCTGCAGGTAGATACCGCCTCTTTCGGCCGATTGTCGAACAAACGCATCAAAAGTATCTTGGTATCACCCTGTTTAAGGTTTCGACCAACCTCAAACCTTCATCCCGCTCGCAGGGCGAAATACGTTCCATACTACTACCTGTGATGCGAAACGAAGAACCAATGACTTACGATTTAGAGAGCGATTGTAAGGAAAGGTTCACGCGATTGCTGGCCTTCGATATGGATTCTCGTACACATTGGCGTACGATTCGTAAATGCAATTGTTTTCGGCTGATTTGATTACGAACGCGATTGTAGTCCTCTTGTGTACCGAGAATAATTTAAAAAGTTATTATAATTGATTCTGCCATTCGAGAATGCATTTAAGTAAATTTCGTACCGCTTCTACCGAAAAGCTTCTAGGATAAAAAAGTCGAAATCAACTTTACATCGTTTTAAGATAAATTATTCTTCAGTGTGTTTTTTAGCAAGAATTTATTATCAAAAATTTATTATCTTTACAAATTATCAAACGAATTATTTTGATCGCGAAAGAAATTGACATGATCGGTAAACCTAAAAAATTCGACGTATTGTAAATGCCAAGTATTGAAGTTTGTTCAGATTGCGTATTGTCATTGTTGTTTGCGGACATTAAAATAATGGCTTAGATATATTTTCACGTTTCATTTCATTCAAATGTCGAGGTGTATTGACGATTTATTGTCAATTGTGCTGCACAGCGATTTAAAGCAATACAATTACGTTAGTATAATTATAGAAATATGTTATGCGACCTGATCGATTGTGCATTAGAATGATTCGAATTAGAATACAGTTTTTGCAACATAATTATTTATATTTACGTCGATATAATTTATAATTTATAAGAATTTAAACCGTTATATAAACCGTTCAAAACGATTTGAACCTTCATCAATCTTGCAACATGTGAAGACATTAAGTCATTTTATACAAAAAAGCCGGTCGACCATAAACAGGATTAGATAAAATAGTTTGAAATTATAGAAAGATACTTACACTTCGCAATGTGTCCATTTATTTTTGGTATGTACAAATACAAGAAAACGTCAAACGAGACGATTACAGCGAACATTCGATCTTTTGTTTCTTACATATTTTCAAGTTCTCATATTCGAGTTTTTTTGGGTACATCATTTTGAAGTTTGAAGAAAAAAGTGGGAGCCAGAATAATAACTGATAAATGATACCATAGCAAGGTGTTGAAACATTTCATAAAAACAATGAAAACAAGTATTTTTTAAAATCTATTAGAATAAGTGCATTGAATTTTAACTGTTGCTTAAGAAATAACGAAAAGGCGATTTTAATAATAATAATAATAATGAAAGTATTATTTTTAATAATTTTTATTTATTTATCGTCTTATATTTTCTTGCTTAACTTTTAAAATTGCCTTCTCTTTCTCTTTTTCTTCTTTTGTTCGCACAATTACGTAAACTTCTGTGTTTTTCAGTTGAAACCAAATAATCGAACGAAAAAATTTTATGAAGTTAAAAGTATTAAATTCACAGAAGAAATTTTAAATGTTTAAGCGTAGTCGAAACAAATAATTGCATTTACAACGCGTCAACATTTCTTTGTATCGTGTAATCTGCGATATATTCAATAGATGCAATCTTGAGATTTTGATTGGAGTTTTCTCTGAACATTCGTTTCGAGAAATTTCAAACGATTATTCAATTATTATAAATTATTTTTGCTTTGCGTTTAGAGTATGATCGCGTGTCTTTTTGATATTTTTAATTATTCGTAACTTTATGACAAAATGGAAGTAGAACAACAAAACAGACACCAAAAAATAGTGGGAATAGGTGCTTGCAGTGTTCGTGAGCATTATTTAGATAGTTTTATGTTAATATATGTTACTTGGAAAACTTTACCATGATGATTGTATGCGTGACATCGGAATAATTATTAGCTCGAAAAACATCTAAGGAAGAAGAAAAAGGAAACAGAAATATCGACTGTTGGATTTACGTGTACGATCTTCAAAAAGGACATATTACACAAAATTTACATCACACAAATTCATTACACGAATAATTAAAACGTTCGTCTGTTTAAATTAAATATTGTTCAAAATTCCTACTGTTTGTTTTATTACATTTAAATTTAAAATTTTTATATTCTATGCACTTTATTTGTACTTGCGCCTTCTATCCTTTTTTATCGGTAATCGTGATTTTATATCATTTCGTGCAGTTCTTTAGTACAAACAAATACATGATACTTTAACTCCATATCGATACTTCCACATATATCCGTTTATATTAATTATTAAATATATTCTTTCAATCGATACGTTTAAATATTATCATTATTATTTTATATTATTGAACTTCGAGGTCAATATATAAAATAAAATGATTTTGAAAGCGACGCATTTTGTCGAAGAGCAATCTAGTTTCATGAAAGGTTCTACTAGTGCGTACCTTCCGTACTTCAACCACATGAACTACCATTAATGTAGGAATGTGAATCTGGGAGAATATGGAGACCTTGAAGCTTCAAAACAATCCGTGCCTTACTAGTAGACTTTCGTAATTTACTAATATTAAGTGAATATGGCTTATGAATATTTATGTGCCTATTATAATCAAATTTAACAAAAAAACGTATGATTCGCTGTTACTTATGGAGTAATTGTGCTGTATTTTTTCGCATACGAGTAACATTGTAACCCATACTTACGTTTCATAATAACCAAGAAAACTAAATTGCTAGAGTAATAGTGCAAATCGATATTCTACGTTATTTTACGAATTGCCAGCTTTGTTTTGCGACAGTATGTCGGTAATCGAATCGAAGACTGTTCAAAGGTTATAAGAAGCATTAAAAGTCCTACCTTATGTGGTAAAAGTGCAAGCATGCACCACAATAGAAGGAAAAAGAAGAGAGTGAATTATGGTGTCAGAGCTGTAGAAGTGATACGAGGAACGAAAGGATTTGGTTTTACAATCTCAGGTCAACAACCATGTATCCTAAGTTGCATTGTTCAAGGAAGTCCGGCAGAAAATGCTGGTCTTCGAGCTGGTGATTATTTGGTCGCAGTTAATGGTCATAACGTTAGCAAGGTACCGCACGATGATGTGGTACAATTAATAGGTCATTCGAAAGGTATTCTGAAATTGCAAATAGCTGAAAATTATTATTCCGATTCATCGGACGAAGAAGGATTGGCAACAGTAAGGTCCAAGCCTAAATATGCGCATAAACCACGTACAAGCAATGCAGGTGCTTTACAGTTACAATGTAGAGTCGCCAAAGTTGTACGAGACTTGCAAAGTGGTGCAATGTTCGATACTGCTGGTAGAACATTGCCGCAAAGTAAAATCCAATGTAGTCATCCAGCTTTACATTATCGTTGGAATATGGCTAGTCCACTTCCGCCACCTCCTCCACCTACATCTCATAAACGTGATTCTGAAAAAATTGTTCACAGGACTGTCGTTGGATATCTTGGTACCATTGATATACCAAATCAATTACATCCTTCCTCTATGATGCAGGTATGTTTGTATTATTTATTCCATATTTAATGATTTAGTAGGTATTAGATGATATAAATAATAAATCACATATTATATTTATGTATAATATAAACCTAATTATCTTAGATAATATAGATTATGTAAAATCAGTATTTTTTGTATTAATAATGTTAGAAATTAACCTACAGGTATAATATTACAGTGTTAGATTGTTGGAAATTAATGTATTTAAATAACTTTTTAGATTCCAATCTTACAACGCTAATAAGTTTTTGAAAGTTACAAGCGAAGATCGATGTAACATAGATATCAGAATATACAACGCATATTAAAACTTTGCGAATTAATCTACAAATTAAAGTAATGTAATTCATTGCGTAGAAATATTTATCGTATTAAGTATTTATTGTTCGTCATTTAAAAAAAAACACAAAGTATAAGAAGAAATATCAAAACTGTCGATAATTTGTTTATTTCAAGTAAGAAATTCTATAATTAGTAAACTTTATAATTGCAGGTTTTGAGAAAATGCATTAAAAGGTTGAAGGCAGAAAAGCGGAATCCAACTACAGTATTGTTAACGATTCATGTAGCAAATATAAAACTTACTAATTCTGAGAATTTTGTTATTGCTGAATATCCATCATATAGAATAATATTTTGTAATTCCTTTTCTGAAGAAGACAAACAGTATTTTGGTATACTGACAAAGTCAGTCAAAGATACGGACGATATAGTCTCAAATTCATGTCACGTATTCACTATTTATTATAAGTTGATAGACCATGCGGTGCATTCCAGTACGTGCAATGTATTTGGATTTACGTGTACCAAAACATCAGAACTTAACGTGTGCCAAGAATTTCCAGATAGTTGTAACGGCCTAATCGGTGCTATACAAACGCTATATATATCGGATGCCACCAATGGAGAAACGAATCCATATAATGAATCACGAAGGCGACAAGATACAGCGTCACCTCAGCCGAGCAATGTCAGCACGTCAACTGCTCATTCTAGCAACAGTGATTCGGGAATTGGTTTTAAAGATGATTACGGTTGTCGGTCGGATAGAAACATAGTTACCGATTTTTCTCAACTGAGACAACATTCGTCTAATTTACATAAGGTACGTTTGTTAAGTATCGTTTCAACTTTGTGATATTTTTTGATTCAATGAGGCTTGATGTGATACGTTTTAGGGATCAGGGATGTTATCATGTAAAACACCGTCTATCGAAGCTACGGGCTCCAGACTTACGGTTCGCGCGATATCCGATTCGAGGTGGAATAATATGTTGAGATCGGGTATTTCGAAGGCTAACATAGAAATGTCGCACGAAAGAATGGGCGTCATCGATGCTTCGACGAATTTTAATAGTTTTTGCGATGGGATCGACACATGTACGGGGTTGGCGAGAAATCATGCGATCCTTTCAGAAGGGCAAGCTACGGTTAAGGGTGGGGAGACGACCACCTGCTCAGTCCCATCTGCTTCTATAGTTATGCAGGGGTTCGGCAGTTCGTCCGTTGGATCCGTTGCGTCTTTCTGTACCGCCGCGATGCTTCACGGAGTAGAAAATACTACGAGCGTGCCTGAAAATTCGGCACTCGAAAAAACAAAATTTGCGCAAGAAAATATGTGCGATAAACTTAGTCCGAAAGTGTATTGCGGCATGTCGAAATCACTCGTGCATAGTTTGGAGGATTTGAATCCTAATGTGGATCATTCATCAAATTTTTTACATTTATATCCTAACAAGACGGATAAGCCACGTCCTTGGGGAAGCTTGCAAGAGATACGAAATGTCGGTGCCTGTAAATCGAACAGTTGTTTGGTGAGTATTATACTTTATTTTTTCTTACATGTCGAGCATTATTCTTACTAAAGTACGATCGCGATGTTAATTTTAATCGAGTTAAGTTAAGATGTTAGTAAGTTTTAGTTTAATGTCGATAATTAATATAACCAAATTATAGAGCTATCTATTTTTTAAACTGATTAATGCAACGAGAAAAGCTAATTATACGCGTATGTTAGTTATTATGCATATACGGATTGAAACCAAAATTGTTATTAGTTCTTTTAATTTTTATAAATGGGCCTGGTCTGAAAGAAGTTTATTTCGAAAAATTATTTCGTTTAATACTTCGATCTTCTAACAAACATTGCGCGTATGCTCTTGACTGTGGTTCAAACTTATAAAAATACACGATCTCAAATCTAGAATCAAATTCGATTTGAAAATCGTATTTAAATAGATAGAAGTAAATCGATCTCTCTAAATCGTTGACATATTCGACGCGAAGATAAACAGATTAAAAGGAACGGTATTATATTCGATACGAGACGCGTTGATGCGCGATCGAGTGGCATGCGTTATACATTTTCCACGATCGTAATCGGATTACGATCGTAATCTGAAATAATCGATGCCGATGTATCTTTCTTTTCGTAAAAAATTATCGCTAGGTAAGATTTTTTGCCGTGCACGATTTCTGCCGCTATTGGGGCTGCGTCATCATTTCCTGCTACTTACATGCGTACTACTCATTTAAACGAGAGAGGGACAGATGAAAACGCACACTACGCATCGGTTAAACGCGCGCGTAGAACAACATTCGCGTATTGTTCGTCGCAATACGTTGAGCATGAAGGATCGAACCGAGCATAATTCGTTGCTAACAGTAGAAACAATAATACTCGTATATTCTCGTACAATGGCTATATATATTCATATACAAGAAATGTTACGCGCCAAGAAGGAAACCTCTCGCTGGTGCGGAACTTTTTTCGTACGTATTCGAGCACACATCTTTTTTTTCCGAGAAGCGCGATGTTAAAATTCGAGGAAACTTCGATATCGTAACATTCTTAGATATTCCGACAAGTTGCGTTGATCGGAATTCACCGGAATATTCACAGTGATTTTCTTACCGTCCGTAGTAGTTCATAACGAAATCATATCGAATTCCTTGCCGTAAAAGGGAGAAAATAGCTGCGTCGTGCAACGTGTAAAAGTTCAAAATTATATTTTGTATCGAACGATTCTTCCTCTTTCGTTAATAATACGCGTGAAAAAAGAACGATCCTCGTACATGGTAGTTTGGCGCAATAGAATCGAATACATTCGTGTTTAATAATTATTCGGACAAACGAATGACTCGATTAGCTTGCGTCGAGCGATAAACGATCGTTCGCAGGTGATATCGTCGGATCTAAATACAATAATAAAAATAGAGTCGTTAGAAAATAATTACGATCTCACGGGTAAGAAGATCTACGATAACGTCATCTCGTACGTAGCAAGGAAGAAGGAAGATCGCAAGAAGAGAGAAAGAGAGAGGAAGAGAAGAGGCTTTCGTCTCGAGTTAACTCTTTGGATGCATTAGTAAACGAAGTATCGCGCGTCAACGAAGAGAAAAAGAAAAGAAGTAAAATCTCCACCTGACGCCGACGGTTGTTACGATCCTGACATGGATCACGAGAGGAACAACGGACGATGAGGAGTTACGTAGAGGGATAAAGAAGAGCGAACGAGCGCACACTATCGAATACGAGTTACCCATCGCTCGAGGAGCGTGAGAGATTGCCAAAGAGAGCAAAGGCGGAAAGAGAAAGAGGATCGCGACCGGGTGGTGGCGCAAGAGGGGCAAGGAGGGGCGAGGCGTAGAGGATGACGCGGTGCGCGAGAATCGGAAGAATGAAAGAGCGAAGCACGCGCGCGAGAGAGCGAGAGAGA
>JAITYT010001998.1:101887-113411 GCA_025433975.1 Liostenogaster flavolineata | reverse complement strand
TATATATATATATATATATATATATATATTATAATATATCACAGGATTTTATGTGCTGAGATTTTTCGAAAAAAAATGTTTGGCTATTAAAGAAAATCAGCATCGAAAAAGTAATAGGGAGCGAAGGTACTTTATTATAATAGATTTCATATTTAATACGTTAAACGTTAGTTCGTAGAGACTAGTTTTAATCTTCATTTATTGCAAGCCAGTCCTACAACGTAATGTAAACTAGTAGTCTAGTGCCGATCCACAGGGAACGGCATGGCGCTTAACGTGTTAATATAAGCTTAAGATAGGTGATATTACGATTTATAAATAAAAAGCCTTCGTTAAAATGTATTTTTACGTGCAATGCATAGTATGATATATCATATTTTTAAAAATATTTTAAATAGTTTAGAAGGACAACATTCCATATTATTAGCTATTTTTAATATGCTTATTAAAAATATATATAAATAGTGATCATTTTGTCACATCGGGATTTGGAATTTAAATATCATTTATCAAGTTTTACACATTCAATATATTAATATATTTTAAACGAGATATACAAGTGCTTAGATATTTACTTAAATTGTCATATATATGAGCTAGTGTGTATAACTTGTAGTCTGTATCGTCCTCTGAAGGACAATCAAATGAAAAGAAAGAAGTGCGCTCCAAATGTACGGGGTTGTGTCGAGTAATATTGCCTGATGGGTCCACTACGGTAGTGCCAACTAGCCAAACGGAGAGTATTAAAGATGTGGTTACTCGCCTTCTTGATAAGAGAGCTCTCCGATATTCTAACTATGATGTTCTTATACTAGCTACAGATGAGGTTTGTGACTTCTATTATCTCACTAACGCAAGCTCAGTGACACTTAGTATAAACTAACAAAAATTTGCAGTATATTGCAACGGTATGCGTAAAGGCAATCGCAAAATAATTTATAGAAATAGAAAGTGTCAAAAAATTGTACATTTTCTTTTTTTATATGGAAGGTGTATACAATTTTGTTAATAAGTCTTACGTTTATGCAGTGCAACCATGTGTAATATGTAACATATAAGAAGAGTTTCACCTTTGTTTGATATATTAGTCGTACATAATGGTAAATAAATGATATAATCGTTATATACACGTTACTGATTATGTACAAAACGTATCGAGTAACACATCCTTCTATTATTGCATCGCACTTACGATATGGTTTAAATTTATAATTCGCATATAAATATTTCTGGTGAAGGTTGATAGCAATGATCATCTATTGTAGAAATTTAATTAATAATGCATAATATTCAATTTTAGCTTACACATGCTTCTTTTACAATGCATAAATAAAACAATATATGCTCAATTGGATTCATTCGTTTTTTAGAAGAATTTACAATTTTACATACTTTCAGATGGTAGACATAAAATATCCTTCTTCAATATTAGCGGGTCAAGAGGTGGAAGTTGTGCCAACAAAAATTTTGAAGGTAGATTTACCATCACGTAGAGTAATTACTGTCGTTGCACATAAAGGGAGAACTCTAAAGGAAGTCTTGAGGCCTCTACTGAATAAATATGGATTCAATTTGGATTTACTTGGAATTTTGAGTGAAGGCAATCGAGTTTCTATGGATATTTCTGCTATTAATTCACCATCAAGACTTACAGTGACTGTAAACAACGAGGGTAAGTTGAATCTTTTATTTCGTTTTTATCATCAATATGAATATTGTCTCTACTTTTCCACTTTAAAACGATTTCTTTTGCATTGGCCGATGACTAGCTGATAATTACTTTCTCGTATCACAGCAGTACAATGTATTTTAGAATCTCTTACATTACAGAATCTCAAAGAGACCCATGCTCGGTGAAATATTTAGATGACGCATCACGAGGACAACCAACGTTAGATGAAATAACCAATAAAGTATTTGAAGAACTGTTAGTCGGAAAAACTACAAATAAATATCAGTACAATGAAGGCTCGTGCAAGGTAGAGATTTCTAAAAACTATAAAATTTATAATTAATATATATAATTTCAATATATAAATAATAAAATTTGTTATTTGTACAGTCTGAAGACCAGCGCTCGGAAAGTTCTTCCATATTATCGAATAAATTTTTTGTTCGAGATTCGACAATACATGGTAAAAAGAAGGTCAGTTAAATCTTTAAGAAATGTTCTAATTCTTTTATCTTTACCAAAATAAATGTTCCGATAAAATTTTCTTTTTAAGGTAAAATCTAAGTATTGTAATGCAAATGAAAAGTCAAATGCAATAGACTGTGTGAGCGAAGAAAGTTCCAGATCTCATCCTCCTCCTTTAATTGCAAAATGGCGTAATGGAGTAAAATTACAACTTCCTGGAAGATTTGATGGAGACGGTGAGTTTATTATATAAATAGTATGCACAATTATGTATAAACGAACATTTTAAGTGCGAGCATAAATATTTCAATAGTAAATGATTTTATTATTTTAAAATAAGTTTTTTAACGAACAAGACGAAATATCATTAACAAAATTTGTAGTATATAATATCAAAGTATTATAACGGAGATAGATGCCATTTTAAACATAAAACGTGCTTATGAAATTCAATAATATAAATAAAGATTTTAATAATTACCAAATCTCTAATTTAGCTAGGTTTAATATTTCAGGAGTTATATAGAAACCTTGTTTATAACTTCGTCAGTGTTCATAAAAATGATATACGCAAGATTAAGTGCAACAGAATAATTTATAAAATTATTTAATATTATTTGTCAATTTTACTTATATAAGCAACATTTGAAATAAGAAAAGAAGTTTTTATAGATGTATATTCGCAAATACTTACATTACTGATGTAAGCGTCTATTGATAGTGCCTAGAGAATATTCATACCTTTGATGAAGCATGACTATGTGCTTATTAAACGCGTAAAACGCATTATTTAATTTTAATATGAATTCAGCTTTTCACGAAAAAATGTATTCTATAATATTACTAATCTTTTTTGAAGATATAAGGAATTTCTTGTCACTCTTATTAAAAATATTATTTACATAATATACAATATAATAATGTTGCAAGAACAACATTGCAAGAGAAACAATGTCATAACGATTTCGTGCACAAATATTAACGTAGTAAGTAAAGGGTTAAAAGACAATTCAAAGAATTAGTTGATTTTTTTTACTTAATATATATTACTTTTGTACGAGATTAGATTTTGGTTTTGTAAGTAAATAATTATATTTAAATGATATACTATTATTACTTTTTAATTATTTTATTCTATTTATTCTATTTTAGAACTATATGAAGGTTTAAAAAGGGCACAAAGGTCCAGACTAGAGGATCAAAGAGGAACAGAAATTAACTTTGAACTTCCGGATTTCTTAAAGGTAATGAAGTCTTTCATCATTAATTTTATCTGACATAATGAATCACAGCGTCCTATAAGGTAACGCTATTTATAAGGGATAATTTTAAATGCTTTGATATACTGTTTAGTTTTTAATACGGAAAATAATAACATTGTTTTACGTACTTCATAATTTTAAGTTTTTTTTTATCATAACGCGTTTCGACTCTTAAAGCTATGAAATTACTAATCAGAACAAGGAGAATGGGAAACCATTGGATCGTAACAAGACTCGAAGACCTCGAGCAATGCCTAGTAACTGTGAAGGAAATGCTAAATTTTATAATACATGCGAAGAAAGACCGAGTGCCCCTGGACACGATCATACAATATATTTAACAAATGGACGAATTGCAGAAAGACTTTCGACAGTGCCTGATGCAATAGAACCTGTGAGTAAATGCGTTGATAGTTCACGTATTTTGGATGGAACTTTAGTAGATGGGGATCAGACAATTATAGAGAATGGATCTTGTTTAGAGACAAAGGTTCAAGATTGCTTATCTTTTAATACTCAAGTATCGCCTATAAAGTTATCAAAACCACCGCCCCTTCCACCAAAACCTAAAAATCTTATTATGAACGTCGTAAAAACTGGTTATATTATGACTTCTAAACCAATTCAAAAGTCTGTACAAAATACTGCTGTAAATCAGTCAGATTGCTGTCAGAATAAGAAAGTTGCAATTTAAGAGTATATTTTTATCTTAAATTTGCAATGTATCATTTTAAATTCGATTTTGTATTATTATCGAGAAGAGTAAAAAATAGGTGCTTTTCTACGGTATTTACACGTATGTAAACAATCTATTTCTATATATACACATATAGATATAGACTACAGAAACTCGTCTGTAGACCAGTATAAAGGAATATACAAAAATATATGTTACTAGGCTAAAGTAATACAGAAATAATTATAGAAGAATCATGATAAAATTGTATTATAGTTTATATAAAATGAAACGTAGTGAAATATAAATTATAAACGTATTGATGAAATAAGGATAGAACTCACTTGGTTGTAGTGTTCGTATTTTGGGAAGCTTTACAAGTATTCTAGCAATATTAAATTTGTAAATGACAAGAGAGCTATACGTATACACGGGACTGTTATATAACATTGTTATGTAGTAGAATTTATTATAGTACAGATTAACAGTCATTATTAGACTAATAAAGTAAATGCCGGACAAATATATCACACTTAATATTTCTGTGCTATGCACAATTTTTATACATAAAACAGTAATTTGATGTATCGAATATCGATATTGTATTGTTGTTTTAAGAAATATTTTTCTTGTAATTTAACTAAGATGAGATATATGCACACAAATGTCTGGTATTATTTTGAATTATACAACAAGCAGCTGTGTTAGCTATAGCTTTGTACGTGCCTTAACATTAATAATATTTTCAAATTATAAAGACAATATTAATTCGATGATGTCGTAATCGTTATATTTATAATTTTATAACATAATTGTTACTTTCCTGGTTAAGGAAAGGCCGTATTACAAGTATTTTATTATATTTATAATGGATGCATGTTGTATTATATTTACAATCGATAGCAAGAAGAAATTTCTGAATTTAAAATCACGATCTATATAAATAAATAAATTATCTGAATCTCGTTTTCAAATATTTTTATGATTTTACCGAACCACCCAATTTTCTTTTCTCGTTTTCATTTAAACTTTAAAGTTCGTAATATGTACATCGTGACATTGCATAATAGAATTACTTTCTAAAAAAACATAAGATCGATCGCTGCAATATTAAATTAATACATCGACTAACGAAGATGCACTGCGGGATCTTAAATTAAGAATGTTCGTATGCGCGCAAAGAACGAATGAGGAAATTTATATTGTTTTCGACGATAATCGACGGTATCCAATCGCGCGGTTCATATCCGTGCTGTCTCTACAGAGGGCGACACAAATCGCGCGGGTAGATACGCTCAGTATTCGCGGTTAAAACGATCTTGATAAACGACTATACGCTCGTATTTTGAAAAAATTTAAAACGTATAATTTTCTTAATTGCTTTCAATCGCGAGCTATGACTCGATCGACGTTATCACATCTCAGATATGTTTTGCGCTTTAAAAATCATCAATGAAAATTTTTCAACAACTTTTACAAAGGTGAGTATTATCGTGCTTTATTAACGGTACCGGATTTACTTGTTTTTTTTAATTTCTACGTAAATATATCGTATAATTTATACCTTTGATGTGTTTTAACGGATATATAATGCACACATACGCACCTCGTTTACGATATAACGAATTATTTTGACATAACCCTATCCGCGATTTTAATAACCTGATTTACGAAATGACATATCGTTTATCGCAGAATAACGATTGCCCCAATCGAGGACAATGTATATTTTTCTTGTATTGGTAAATAATTTTCTTTGAGATGTTATTGTGAATCCAGTGTCATTGAAGTCGCTTTTAATTACCTGACATCGTGTTTCCGATGTCAAGCAATCACGTGGCCCATCAATGTTTCGTATTCTCTTATACAAGCTTTAAAATACGATTTCTTATTTAGAATATTCATTGAAAAATCTCAATGATCGGAATTATGTGTTTTGTACTTATATCGCGGATAATTCGCGATAAATTTCGTAGGAGGAATAATTTCTTTGATTTTCTATCGGGAGCTTTGTTTTTGCCGCCAAAAAGTAACGATGAGAAATAACGTGGTAATTCAGTTTAAAAAAAAAAGTATTTTTTAAAAATAACGTTCATCGCGCTGTAACATGATTCAATGCTTTTCTTTGTATCGGTTGCAACATTGAAACCGCGAACAAAGTGGTAGTCTTACGGTTTCCAAGATATGACTTTTACTTTGTTCACAATGCTATATGAAACTGATTACAACGAGGTGATTCTTAACACTGCTATGGTAGTTGGTCGCGTATCTATGATTTAATGAGTAAGCAATTATCGGTTGGTGTCACGTAAATGTGATTTCGTGTTGAATGATTATCGATTGATTTTATGTAAATTGTACGAAACCGCGAGATGGATCTTTGTCCGTTATATATTCCGATTATTTTTGGATTCGCTTTCTAATTCTTATAATTTTAGTTTGGAAATAATGAATCGATCGAACCAGCTTAAATTTTTGAATACCTTTTTATCTTACTTCGAGCATTTTTATTTTACATATAAAATGTGTCAGAATATTTTTTTGTCGATGAATAATAATCATGTGTAATATCGCTAAAAATGACATAGTTTTCAATAATATTACATTTTATTATTATTAAGCTCGTTACACAAATTTGTTAGACAAATAATATCTATTGTCATTCATAATCGTTACGTCATTTGAATCGATTATAATATACACGGGCTACACGGTCGTGTTCTATCATTGGATGAATAACATAATAGAGATTCAACGAAAACATTAAATTTTTATTTTTGCGATTTTTATTTTACGAAGATATTAAAAATTATTCGAACGAGTTATATAAGTATTTACTCTTTATTAAGTTTGCGTGTATTTAGTAAGCACTATTGTAAAACTATCACAGGGAGAATAGGTTCAATGGGTGGTCCAACGTTCGATGTTCTCAAATTTCCTGTGCGGCCGGACATCTGGTTAGCGATTTAACGTTATCGTTTACGGCGTTGTTACCTCATCTAAACATTGCGAAACCCAATCTATCGTAATTCGATGGTTCCATGCGCGTCGTTTGCGTAGGGATTATTTTATTTATTTATTTTTATCCTTTAACCTTTATTATCGCGCGTAAGGTGATGAACGTTGACAGACGTGGGAACGTAATTGTGAAATTGTTTATTTTCATCTCGATACATCAGCATATCATTAAGCATTTGTTTTACTATTTCTAAACGAAGCTTTTAAAAATATCGAGACGCGGACTAACGATAAATCAACGTTAGTTCACAGAGTCACTGACACACGATGGTCCAAAATCGTCAAAACGCGTTTGAAAATTGATTTTCACGTTTGTTAAAAATTAATGTAATTTAGGCTATTGATTCTTAATCATCGAAATAAATATTGATATAGAAATGAATTGCCATAATTTTCCTAGAATTTTTAGAGAGCTTTAAAATCAGAGAAAAATTCCCATCCGGAAAGAGGTTGCCTTTTTAAAAATTATTGTACTTTGCCACGTCATATTTTTATCTATAGCGTATATAAATCGAAACGAATCGAATAAAAATAAAAATATCAATCTATCTTTCTTGTATCGTTAAATAACGTAACACTCATTTGTTCGTGTCGCAACATTCTTTGCTTCCTCGCCTATTTCAATACTCTTTCAATTGTTTCAAGCCGTTAGTATTGGCAGTTATTATTCTGATAACGAACGCGTGCGAACGTTACGATTTCGGTGTTCATCTACAAAATTTAATCTACAATTTCGTATTAAAACAAAAGAAAAGGTTAAGTAAAGATTTAAATGTATTGTTTCAAGATGTTTCTCCTTTTGTCGTCTTTTGTCAATAAAACAAAGATTTTTAAGTTTTTAATTATTTATTATAAGTTTTAATTATTTTTATGCCAAACATTGAAATTGAATGATATAATAATAACGATTTAAGTTTTTCAAGTTCAACTTTTAGTTTTCTGCTATTAAATCGAAAAGGAGCTACCTTGCGTCTGTTTATTCTACATTAAAGTCTCAGAACGTAGCATTACTTCCAAACAGGGGCATTTAGTAAACGTGTACAAAAATACTCGCTAGGCAAAATATTTATATCAGACGATAGATAAAGCATTAGCAGAGTCTCTATACGTCGCTACCCTCACGTTGCATTGAACCGATTCGGGTACGACAAGAGCACATTTTTTGTCACGATCGATGTCTTATGACAGAAGACTGAAGACTGTCTGAGAATTATACCGTTGGTCCGTAATTCACGCAGGAGCGAACATCCTGATACGTAGGCAAGAATAAATGATAACGAGATCAAAAGTTCAGACTGTATCTCATCTTTTGACGACATTGACGTTCGTAAAAAAAGCAATCTCTCCTTTCTTAATTTTTAATAATCCCATCTCAACCCTATTTCTCTTCGAAAAATAATTGGATATCTCGACTAGCTTCTAAGACATTCGTTCCTTTATTTGTCTGTAACGACAGAGAAAGAAGACTTTCCAAAGAGTCAAAGACACGATCATAGCTCATTCTCGATGTTCCAATGAAACATCGACCTACGTTTCGTGGCTGTAACGTTTAATTCGTAGCTATCGAGACCTCGGAGTAACGGCGTATCGAGCAAGGGCTGTGCGCCTTTATTTCATCATTACACGCGTGTTTTGTGCCGCGCATGGATGCGTCGACTGTTTTTCTCGGTAAATCCAGCCAGATGCGTCGTTGGAGCCGTACCATACCGGAGTTACAGTAACCGCGTTAACTGTCGTGGCGATGCTGTTATCCAAACGTTGCGACGGTTAGGACGAGCGCCAGTGAGCCAGCTCTCTCGGTACATGCATACGCACGTGTCCACATACGCGTGCATCACGAGTTGACTGCGTGTGCGAGCACTTCTGTCGTAGGAGTGTGAAGTATCGACTGTTATAAAGGGTCCGTCTGGTGGTCTACGTCGAATCCCCGTGCCGACGAGTTCGCTCTCTTTTTTTTTTCTTTTCCTTTTCCTCTTCCATCTTTCTCGGATCCGACTTGTCATCTCTTTCCTCCCCCTCGTTCTATCAGCGCGCGTTCACCGATTCGCTCGCACTCTCCTCCTTTCGTCTCTGTCACTCTCGGTCTCGTCTCGAGGTCGTCGGTGGTGGAGCTTTGTTTATCACGAGTGTCCTCGGTGTACATGTTCGCCGCCATGGGAAGTTGCGGTCAGTTTATGCCGAGGAGCCATGCGTAGCGTCTCGTTTTGACTCTAACGTCCTGGGCTAGCCAACCGTTCTCATCTCCATCGTCGTTCTCGTTGTCATTGTCATCATCGTTCCATCATCGTCGTGACCGATCAGTTAGTCGTTATCGTCGTTGCTGCCGTTCGTCGTTCTACTTGTCGTCGCGATCATTGTTCGCTGGCATTCCATCGTATAATGTTCAGCGTCGTCGTCGAAGACGAGTTACGTTCGTTCGTTTCTTTCGTCTGAAATTAATATTGGATTGATCGGAAAATCTTCGCCGGTTTCCGATAGATCGATCGGTTCACGTCGATCAAATCCAGCCGCTGATTAGAAATAATCAACGTATTGCCATTCGTGAAATATTAAAGAGACTCGAAGTGTCGAATCTAGTGTTCAACTATTTATGAGCATTCGACACAGCTTAGCTTCGTTGAGTTACATTGAGAAAATCGACGAAGACTTTTCGACGAGGTGCCTTTAATCGACACGTTCTACGTCCATTCCCTACTTATTATTATTCGTATTCCCTGATTTATGCAGTTTATAGATGCGATCAATAGACGCTGTTTTGTGCTGTGCAACGTAGACGCAAGTAGCGTGCGTTAGCTTCTTTTTGTAAAGATAGAAGTTCTTTCATTTTTGTCAGAGAAAGGACCTTACAACACGTATACGAAAGGTTCTCGAGGGAGCGTTTGTTCGCTTAAAACAAATTTAATGTTCAGACTGCCATCGTGGTTTTGTTAAAGCTTTACGACGAATATCAGTGAAACGAAGTATTATGAAGCTTGTTTTCTTTTAATTATTATAAAAAGTGGTTCGAAAATATCGATAATTACGTAATCGTAAAAGCTAATAGCGATGCCACTCCGTTCAGTAGTTGACGTTTTCCCGCGTTACGAGCCCGACTGGAGCTAAGTTTAGAGTCAACGGTCGTTCTTGGCATTGAGGGCGACGTTCGGTAACTTTGTACTTCGGTGTCGTATCGCAGCCTGTATTTACCTTTGCGAATAATCAGACGGTCCTTGCTGGTAAATCACGTGCTATTGGGTATATCGTGTCGTTATTTGTCAAGGAAGGAACGACTCGAAGGAGGTTTTCCTTTTCTTCGTAATATAATTTATATTCTTCGTAAACTCTGCATTCTTTGGATCAATCAAGATGATATAGAAGCAAATGGAGATCATTTAGGTTAATTAGAACAAAGGATGATTACTATTTTTCGATCGATAAACATTAAAGTTTTAAAACAAATTAATAGCGATAGACGCAAATGCGAAGAACGTGATAACGCGTGAAGAAAAATACGCGCAACAAAGGCAGCCGAATTAACATTTAAACATAATTTCAAATAATTTGGTTCTAGGTGGTCCATGGTATTCCAGTTATTCGCTTATAACGAGTCACTTTAAAACTGGTCTGGGCTGTTTGAACATCGATTAAATGAGAATACAACCATCTGGAAGAAAACCTTTCTGAAGTGACAGTTATCCAAGTGCCTCTGGGCGATATAGCGCGTGGAAATTATATTTTTCTTCGCTATTACGAGATTTCTAAAGAAAAGAGCAGGTATATGCCATTTTAGTGTATACGGCATTCGCGTAGTTATAATACCAGATTTGAGTCGATGATTCGATTCTCTAAATTGTTTTGTTATTACATATACAGGATCATGACTCAGGCACGTCGTGCCGTTGCACTAGCTAAGATCTTAGAGATGGATGAGAATTCACCAAAGAAGCCACAAATGGAATTTCCTATCGTAGCCTCGCCGATGTCCAGCATCATTCGCGATTTGAGTAACTCAACGATTTCGTCGGGTGATAGTACAAATTGCAGCAGCGAATCAATAATCAGGTGTAACAGAGGTAACGTATTTTAAAATATTATGTGATTGCGGTTATCTGTCAAAATCAAACCGGATCAGAATCATGCTTGCAATAATCTTCAAACAATTATTTCACGCTTCGATTTACAACTAACGAAATGATAACGATAGACCAATGATGTCTATCGATCTGTGAAATGTAGGATTAAAAGCTGTAAATTTATACGTGTATGTTATCTCGTATTGGATCTATCGTTAATCTTTGCGAATGTTTAGAAAGATAAGGATATTTTTATTAAAAGGAAACCAATCAGTATCATGATCGCTGTGCCCATGCTACATCAGAGCAAGTTACTGTTATATTATAGAACGACGTGCGCTAACCCATCGAAATTAACACGTTTGCGGACAGTAAAGAT
>JAITYT010001998.1:70059-97185 GCA_025433975.1 Liostenogaster flavolineata | reverse complement strand
ACAGTGGTAACAATGGAAAAAGAAGAATTTCGTGTGTTGATAAAACATTGCTTTTTGATGGGAGAAAACCCCTTGAAACGAAAGCTTGGCTTGATATATGTTATCCGGACTCTGCATCGGGAAAATCGACCATTATTGACTGGTTTGTTGAATTTAAGCGTGGTCTTACGAACACTGATGATGCGCCAGACTACATCATTTTCTTGAATTTTCTTAATTTACACATATTCTCTAATTCTATTATATTCACTTTAGGTTAATCACGTAAGAGTGAATAATACTTGTATAAAAAGAGGTGTAAATCACGTTATGGAATTGCCGTATTGTAGGAGAATTTCTGCATTCTTATAAAAGTATGGGCTCAAGTGTCATTCATCGATAGAACGAACCGATCTGTCTATTGGCCTAGGTGCTCTTGAACGACACAAATGGATCTTTACAAGACGTCGTTATTTTATGATGAAATTCAATATAGTTTTTTGATTCACCTTGAATGGGAATATATAATTACGCGTTATGAACGAACGATTCGTTTCATAGTAATGTTGAACATCGAAGCATGCAATTGCCCTTTTCGGATACGTTCTAAAGGTTGGATCGAACCGATGGTCGCCGAAGGCAATCAATATTTGAATTAACGGTAGAAGATAGACAATATCGAAAACCGTTGTTTCGATAACTTCCTTTTCCTGTGATACGCGAAGCAAGGTGTAGAAGAAAGGTTTCGCCTCGACGAGTCGGTCAACGTCGAGTACGTTTAACGGAAATCGCATTCATGGTCAAAAGGCAGCGTAAGGTGGAAACCTTTGTGGCGCGATTATCGTTTCACCTGTTTGCAACTAGGACGTACACCTCCGCATTCGGCCAATTTATTTTTATTTTACGAGACATTCCGGACATGTTCGTTTTCGTTTACAAGAAACATTTAAATCTATCGCTTGAGAAGATCAACTTGGTTGATACTGTTGCGGTGACACTGGCAGTAACAGTAAAGTTCGATCGAGTGAAGAACGGATCGAAGGCAACACTCGATCGAACGGGTGTCACGCAACTATAGGAGTCGTTCTCGAGCCATCAAAAAGTGCAGACTCCTTAACCTATTCTGATATATTGTTATATTCTTTAACCATTTAGCTACGGATATAATATTTTGTAACATATTATATTCACAAAACCGTTCATTGGAACGCAAAAATAAAAGTTGAAAAAGTAGTGTAATTTTTAGATGTATTTCGATAGGAACTATGTGTGATATGATTTATGTATATACCCATTTATTCAGGAGTGAAACTTTGGGGGGAGGGAGGGAGGGAGGAGGTCTCTTTCCCTGTATCGATTATAAATTATAAATAATAATTATAAATATAATGTAATTGCATTTATAATTATTTTACGACAAAACTTATTAGAAAATAGCAGGAATATAAACAATTTATTTGCTTAAATTTATTGGAATACAGAGTGTAGTATAGTAGACTACAAGTTTCTACAGCTACTTTGAGATTTGTTGATTTTTAAGATTTGGTAAAGAAAATACAATATATACGTATGTATATAAAAACGAAAACGTATTTGTACTTATGCACAACTAAATTAAAATAAAATCAGCAACAATTGGATGTACTTTGAACTATATGTATACTACATGAATTGCAATAATCGATCGCGATGTATAGAATAAATTAATTTTGACACGAGTCAAGATTAAATATTAATTTAATTTAATGGAAAAAGTTACCGAGACTTCGAGTAAATTTTCGGCATTAAAAAATATGTAGAAATTCCTTTGTAGTTCGTAATTATTTAAGATTCGATCACGAGACAATCAAAGATCGATAAATACTTCATCGTCGAATTGCTCTTGTACCGTTCAGTACCTTGACGCTTTTGAGTCACATATTCCACTACTCGATCACTTCGATAGATTCAAGGGGGGATGAGAAATGGCAGGGATTGGGATTGGATAGACGAGAGTCGTCGGCCATCCCTTCGCGACGTACTTTCGAGGGTATATCGTTTTTCTTCGATCCTTCGGTAGATTCGACCCCTTCCTTTTTTCTATCCTCGCTGTCTCGCCGGTTCGTGTCTTATAATTATTTATAAGCAATCTTTCAAAGGGGTTGGTTCGCGTTCGCGTGTCTACGAGCGATTTCCTTTAGGAAAAACAACGGTGATCACGCGCCACGAAAAACGGATTCGTTCGTTGCGCGTGGTCGTATTTCGCCTTTGTATTTAACTTGATTCTTGACCCTTCGTCGCGTAATCTACAAGAATATCGAAACGTTTTATGTTTCGAAATTAAATATAATATATATTGATAATTGGAAAAATTTTAACGCGCATGTCCGTTTGTTGCGCGTCATTACGACTGATTCTCGAGAATAAAATCGCACGCTATGTATTTCAAAAGACATCCGAGAAAACAAGTTTTCGTTCCTCGTTCATCTTCGTTGAACCATCGTCCCCTCGATCATTAAGGCTCGTCCTCGTAAAATCGATCTCGAAGTTTCAACTCTAGTTTCTTCGGAGTTTTTCGAGACTCGTAATATCTCACGATATCGAATGTTTTCGAATTGGCAAGATAATGCAACAAATTCGAGAAAACGTGACAATAGCGGCGTAATTGTAATTATAATATAATTATCATAATAACGTAATAATTAAGTCAAGAATTTATTCGCTGGTCCTTGTTGATTACGAATCGATCAATCAACGATGGATAGTGGAAGAGACGAGAACTCGAGGTTACTACGAGGGACGTAGAAATAAAGCGAGCTCGAAGCGCGCTGCGATTCTTGGTCAATGGCTTTCCGATCAGGATTTAAAATTTAAATATCTCGAGGAGAGTTTCGAAGGAAGTAAGGAAGACAGGGCAAGGAGGGTGGCAAGGGCGACGGTAGTCGAGCAGAATGTAAAGGGTTTCGGGACTCCTCGGGTCTGGGTCTACCACAGGGCCTCGCGATTAGCATATCCTGTAAGGCCGGTAAGGCAGGTCGCGCAACATTTCAGAATACGAAGAGGTAGGTTGCACTTTGGCAACCTTTAACGGTCGCGGACCGAATTACTAATCGACTTTTTCTATTTCTACGGCAGTCGCGAAATATAATTCGGTCTACGGATCGTCGTATGACGTCTCGGTCTTGAGAGTCCAATTGGTCTCCAATTTCAACGGAGATTTTTTCATAGTAGACATTTTCCTTTTCTGACTAGACGAAAATATTTCATACCTGAACGTTGCCCGGCGAAAATCGACCTAACGACTTTTCTCACGTTTTGGGGAACCCTAAACACGTCTTAGCCACGACCAATAGAAACGTACTTCGATGTCGCTAATGAACGAAACGAAAATTTGTTATCTCGAACTCCAGTTCGTTATTTCCTCATTGAATTTCCGAATTGTTATCTTCTGAATAAAGGCATCTATCAATTCAAGATTTCTTATTCAAGACTGATTCGTGTCGTAACGAGCTTTTTCGCGAGCGTCAAAACCACGAGTATGTATATCATAAGGTGGTTTCCTCGACCGGACGGATTGTACTTCCGTTACGCGTACATATTTACCAATCCTTATCGCTACGTTTCTTCTGCCTCCAGTTCTAATATAAGATTGCGTCGCGACTATATCGCTTCGTCCTCTCGCTCCCTATCATCTTTCTCTCTCCGTTCCGCTTATCGGAGCAAATATATCGTCGTGTAAGCGAGTCTCCAGGCGATTTAAATTCAAACCGTCGACGTGATAACGAAGTTGAAAGCAAGTTCACATGGACGGGCATCTGCGAAGCCGGAGTGTCGTCAGCTTGAAGTATCGTTCTTCATTCATGCTTAACGGTAGACGAGGAATTTATGCGTGTCAATGGCATATCGTCTTCTCCTCCTTCGCCATTTTTACGACATGACGATCGTTTTGCAGTAGCGAGAGAAGCACCATTCGTTGTACGATTGATCATGATTTTCAATCGTGAACAAACTACGGACGATTTTTGATCGTTTAATTGCACCCGGTCTCGAATATCGAGTATTTTGAAATAATACGATATTTCAATCTTACAGACTGATTCCGTACGTGGTGCTTTTAAAAACGTCGGAATGTAAAAAAAAATGGGTTGCGATTTTCATGAACGTAGGAACCATCTTGAAAAAACTCACGAAACAAGTAATAATATTACGTATAACGTAATCCGTTTAATACGTCCAGTGTATTGGCTATCTTACGTTTTCAAACTATAAATGTATTGTCGTGCGATCACGATAGTTTTTTCAACTTACGTTTTAATATCTTTTTCTCAATAATTTCTCTAATTTAGTTCTTATTTGTTGGGCATTTTACGGATATCGGTTCGAAGGCAACGAGTCAGATCAAAACTTTTGCACATACCTAGTGCAAGGTACGCATGGCAACGAGAAAAAATGATGTCGTTATTGCGATGACCATATCGCCGATCGATGTGGAGCCTTTTTTTCGATTTTTTCTTGTATTTCTCTTCTTTCCTTCAAAGGGCATACAAGTGAAACGAAGTTCGTTGTTTCGAGTTCCCTCTCCCCCATCGACCCTTCCAAAACTCCGTCGCGGCAAGGCGCTGGGTCGTTTGTTTCGCCGTCATCGAAAACGCAAGAAGCGTTATTTCAGTGTTCTCGAGTTAACCCGCGAACCGTCTAAAGAGGCTGAAAAAGATTCCTTTGGATATCCGTTGGGTGAAAAATTCGTTGAGCGCGTGCCGGCTGCCACGGTTCGCCCCTCGTCGTCGTCGTTGTCGTCTCTTCTCTTACGCGCGCGCCTTGCTAATGCCAAAAAGGGGAGGCAAAGGCGAGATGCGAGACGAGGATACGATCGAGAGAGAAAGAGCGAGAGAGGGGTGACAAGGGTAGCGGTCGGTGCGTAGCGGAACGTGCGCTAAGGAAAGAAGGTAGGAAGGAAAGAAGGAGGGAGAGAAAGACCAACTATCCAGCCACCGAACTAATGGCGGGGGTATGCGTTTCTACGAGCGACAACCCCCTGCGTACGCCTTGTCCTGGCCAAATGGGCACAAGGTACGTTCGGTCGTGTCGTCTGGTTTTGCTCCTGCTGCTGCCCTGCACCGTTTCTCGATCTTTGTTGGTCCGATCTGGCTCCGGTACCCATCCTCTCGTTTGTCTCCTTCTCTCTTTGGACACGGTCGTAAGTTCGGTAAGATCTCGATAATCCGGCGTATCGCGATGTGGTTTCGACTCACCTCCTTTAGTTACAGTCCTTGACCTCTTAACGGTCACCGTCCAATTCATTCAATCCCTATTTTCCGCAATTTTCGACGAACCTTCTCTCAGGCACGAAGTCCTGATGTTATTAATGCTATTCCCAAGGGTACGCCTGATGGAATCGTATCGAATCGAAGCTTTGTCTTTTGCAGTAAAAGAACGCCACAAAAACGTCATCGAGTTGATTTGGTGTAGGAAGATACAGGCATCCTTCGAATAACATGCTTAATCGGTTCTATTCGCTAATTATTGCGTTGTTAATACATACCATAATTTTTAACAGTAATATTCGCAATTTCGTGTAATTCGAATTCCGTCTTATTCGAAGGTCATCGTGATTTTTAACCGTGCTATTCGCGACTTCGTGCAATTCAAGTACCGATATCATCCCGCTACACGAGAGATGCCTGTAGTAAGTGGGCACCCAATTTCTTCGTAACATGTCCGACTTCTACTTGAGTCGATACTGCACATTTTTCGCACTATAGAATCACGTTATAATCGGTAAGCGAGCAGGTACGTTATAACTCTTATCAGGCACATGACATCAGCTTAGCATTTCCGTTTGAGATCTACATCAGCTCGAATTGTTTATGTACGGTCTACATCAAAAGCTTTATCGAGAAACGTGCCAAGCGCGCTTAGTTTCACTCGTCTGTAGTTTCGACCAAAACGTGCCTGGAACCTTCGTCGATTCGAGTAGGTAGCAGTCAACAGTCAACAGTGAGTAGTCAGTAGTCGGCAATCAGTCTAACAGGCAAGCTGTACTCTTTCCTGTCTGCGAACGTAGACTTTTCTTCCACCGTTTCTCCGTGCTTTCATGCATGCCACTGGTAGTTTCTAACGTGCCTTGCCTCTTTTCTTTGCCTCTCGGGCAGCAGCAACGCATGTTCGTCTTCGTTTTGCGCTTACGTCTCCGCTGGATAACAATGAAAGTCACGCGCGTACGAGCGCAATCGGAGCGAATATGAGTCAGAGTCGCTCTCAGCGCTACCGCGCGCACAAGGTGTCGGCATTGTACGATTGTTGGCGAAAATTATGGGGTACACCTTCTCTGTATCGCGATTTCGAAAGGAGAATCGAGAGGAGTCCGTCTGCAAACGGATCAGCACCGTTTTTAAGGTTGTTCCTTGCTCTCTGAATTATGCCTTCTTTCTTTCGTTTTAAAAAGATTAATACGCGCGTTCGAAGATCGAAAAGATTATAAATGCATTTTAACCCTTTGCACTCCGTTGTCCCCTCTGTGGGGACACCCCCACAGAAATAGATTCGAGAAGAAATCTAAGTCAGAGTGGTAAAAATTAAAAGTAGGCCACTCGAATTTCTTGGGATTTTCTCTCGCTCAGAGAAATCGTTCGAATAATTGAAAATACGTTAAAAATTCACTGGCTCGTATGTTAGGATGCCTGGCGTGTTGTTACGCCCTCGAGTCGCTCGAGTCCTACATACGGTAACGGATGATATCGTGACGTAATCATGATACGAGCACTCTTTGCCCAGACGACGAAGGGCGCGGACGCTTGTTGCATTCCGTTGCAGCGCGCCAGTATGAAACAACGATTACTGACCCCGAGCGACATCGACTCAATTCCAACGTCATCGAGTAGGGAACTTCTTAAATCGATTTTCTTAAATTTAATTTTATATTCACAATTTTTATAGCTATAGGATTTTGTAACGATTATCGCGGATAAATATTACAACAATTTTTCTTGGCGAAGCAGCAATGTTCCTCGTTTCTCGTTTTTTACAGATTAGATAGATTCGTGAAACGAATTTTCACTGAAAGTTGTTTAGGACATTAAGAGCGATGCTTGTTTGCGTTGCTAAAATACATATGAACTTCTCAGAAAATAAACGTTAAAATGTGCGAAAATTCTTTTAACACGTTGATACGCCATGCCAAATTTACACGTTCTTCTCAGGGCACCGCCAAAGTATTTTCATTATTCTAAGCGTGTAATGACAAAAAATACATTATTATTGGAACGTTTATTGTATTGATGGACATTCTCTAAAAAACTATGATATTCAAAATTCGTTGATTGACGATGTTTATTAAATTTTTACGATTATAAACATTTGAGGCACTCCGGTCACTGATGGCGTTTTAGACAAAACCATCCGCGGTCACACGTGACCGTAACTTACGTGACGTGACAAATGTTAACGTGTCAA
Organism: Liostenogaster flavolineata; assembly: GCA_025433975.1. NCBI lineage: Eukaryota > Metazoa > Arthropoda > Insecta > Hymenoptera > Vespidae > Liostenogaster > Liostenogaster flavolineata. The sequence continues at coordinate 89,775 of JAITYT010001998.1, read as the reverse complement.
TTCTCTGCGAAATCGTAAAATATTTTTATTTATAAAATCAACGCTGAAAAGCTTTTCTCGACGTTTAATGAGATTTTCTATCTTACTTCAATATCTTTTAGACAGTTTTTGGTTCCATTTCAACCTTACGAAACACCATATAATTTTCTTATTATTCTTACAGTAGCTGCCAAAGCAGCAAACATTACATTTTCGTTTATTCCAATAGAAAGAGTCGAATTGCAATGCGTAACGATCGATATCGTTATATTTTTTTCGTCGAAGCGGTCGTTGTAACGCGTAAAGATACATGCCTACGTATATAAAAATTGTTTATTTTTCCGCGTCCGTTGCTTTTATCGCGTTCCTCTCCATCGAGACATTCTTATTATCGCACTGTCGCTGCTCCTCCCTATTAATTTACTCTAGTTAATAACTCGGCTCGTCGTCAGCATCGCGGGTCATCCGACCGAGCGTAATAACGCAATTAACAAGACGAGGAAGATCGGAAGAGATAGGCGCACCAGTTGGAGAAACGAAACGCCAATAGAGAAGCACGTGCCGCTCTTGGCACCGTTTCCTCGGCTAAGGCGAGCGTCTCGAGTGCCATGATGGGAGAAATCTTTCTCCAGAGCTAGGCGTGGAGGCAGTAAGGTGCCAGGTACAGGATGTGCCTCTTCCTGTGGGAGTTTATCCACGTGCCCGAGATCCACGCGCGGCCGTGCGTTCGCATAAGCATTACGGGAAATGCAAGTGTACCGAGCGCACGCTGCACCACCGACGTCCGGGGGGGATGCTTCGACCCCCTTTCAAGCGCAGCAGCCTGTAGTAGTAGGCGTGTCTCGGAAGACGCGTCCTTCCTTCTCTACTGCGGTATCCGCGCATCCTCGAGGTCGCTTCTTATTCTTCGCGGTGGCACGTGCCGATCCTCGGGGAAGCTAGTTGCGTCGCAAAGCTGATTTCCAAACGGTTCCCCATTCGACACAGGGCGGCGGCCTGATGCGCATCGCTTTCGTTGCTTGCGCGCACGGTATTGTCGGCAATCGAAAGAGTTTATTTACAAGCTGGCAAGTACGGTAGTAGTAGTAGAATTTATTTTATCCATCGGTCGTGTTTAACACGTTCCGTATCGGTCAGTGTTTCGAAGACTTTCCGTTCATGCCGCGCGGGGCGTATACGACCCACACTTTTACGATTAAATAAACTTATCTTTGACGTACGCCTTACACTTTTTCGATAGTACAAAACCATAATTGGCAAGAAAAGGGTATAGAGTTTAATACATTAGACAACGAAAGAATAAATTTTATTTTTAAGGAATTATTTTAGCAAACGCATGGTCGAACATTGACTCTACTAGGCAAGTTGGAAGCTCTTACATGACCATTTTAATAAAGTTTAAATAAATAAAAAATAAAGCGTTTTACTCCAAATATGTTCAATATTATTGTTTACGAATCTGCTTACAAATTGGTCTTGTGTGAACAACTGTTGTACCTCTATAATGCGATTTTTTGTCGATTTTGAACGAAATATTTTAATATTATTCTCATAACAAATTTTACAGCTACTCTTTTTACTCTTTACAAGTTTGAGTGCTTCACTACGCGTAGTTAAATGTGCAACTGCTTCTTGGTGCGCTAAGTTTATAGCACGGTATAACGGTGATCGGCGTAAGATAGTTCTGCTTTGGCGCACACATGCGTATTCACCTGATATCTCATGCAATGCCATATGGTAGCGCTTACCAACTTGTCGTGTATCTCTTTAGCATTAATTTTGTACGCGCAACGCTGTTCGTATTATCCTGCACAAAAGCAGTACGCGTCGTAATTAATCGAATGAACGAGACCGATTCGTTACATTTCGAGCAAGGTTTCCAATGAAAGACGGAATCTATGGAAGATATTCGTTGAATCGATGTCTCGTCCTGATAAATACGGACAGAGCGAGAGAACCAATAAATAAACAAACGTGCGAACGAGCAAAGGAAAGCAGTCGAACGATTTAACATTTCGCTTGCGGCGCGCTGTGAATGTATAACAGACGCGATACACGTGCGCATAAGATTGACGAGTATTTCTTTCCCGACGAAATATTATTTTCTGGAGAATCTAAACGCGTTTATCACGCATAATCCTTTCGTGCCAACGGAGGTAGAACTGCGATCGAAGGCGAGCGTCACTTCGGGCGTACAAAGTTGCAAGATTCAGCGGCATGGTCAAATAACGGCCAGATTTTTGTCCCTGGCCCTTTTTTGCCCAGCATCGCATATGCGGCGTTAATTTTACTAGATGTTCGACGTCTGCTTCTCCTACCTGCTTCTTCTCTTTCTATACCGTCTCTCCATCTTTTTCAACCTACCGGCTTTCTTCGTTCTCTTGGCCGGTCGAGGTTAGCTCATTATCGCTGACGGACGAAGGGGTTAGGAACGAGCAACAATGACTCGTTATCCGCTGTTCGAAAGAGGCCTCGTAGTTAATGTTCCGCGGCGGTACCATCGTGAATCATCTGGTGATGGTGGTAGTGGAGGTTTGGGCAACGTAGGGGAGAGGATTCCTTTTTGCCGTGAGCAACGGCTGCGACGACCCCCGATAAAACTAGGAGCCACCCTTGCGTTTGGGGTGCGGCACGCGACCGTTGGACGTGGGAGTTCGCACGTGCCGGATTTCTTCCGTCTAAGAGAGCGCATCAATCACGACGAATCGACGATGCTTCGTTCGCGGATTTCAAACTGATCTAGCGTGGCCGCACAGATATTCTTTATTTGAGCTTAAGCGGCATCGGCCTCTGGGATCATTGATCGCAGATTACATAGTAATTACAGGTTATGGTAGCGTCAAACAATATATCCTTTATTACAGGCCGCACGCAACTAACAAGATACATAGCAAGATTACATGATGTACCAACGTATCATCAAACTTGCGATACGTAGTGGTACAGTAAACCTATGCATAGAACCAGTACACATAGCGCAAATATGATCGTACTTGTGTATCGTTGTGAATCGTTAAATCCTTTAGCACGATCATTCTCGTTGTTTTCCGTACTCCCAGTAACAAGGAGAGAAAGCAAGAATTTCAATTTTTTCATTTTACGAGGATGAAACGTTTGGAAAAGGTGGAAATATTGCAAGTCATTGATGTTAAGACGTAAAGTATTTATTGGAATATCAGCCGGTCTAACACATCGGCTGATAAGTTTCCGGTCTGGCAGACGGATGGTGCTACAAATACAAAATTATTATATTTTTTTAGAAAGTAGTAACCTTCGAAAGATAGCTGTACAAATTTTATGACGATCTGGTGTTTGGTTCGAAAGTTACAGTGGTAACAATGGAAAAAGAAGAATTTCGTGTGTTGATAAATCATTGCTTTTTGATGGGGGAGAAAACCCCTTGAAACGAAAGTTTGGCTTGATATATGTTATCCGGACTCTGCATCGGGAAAATCGACCATTATTGACTGGTAAGCACGTGTCAAACGTTTTCTGCCTAATGTACATAGACGAGTCTTTTGACCTCATCGATTCTTTTCGCCGAATGCATACGTTAACTTATCGAGCATTCGTAAAGAATTGACAAGTGTCCTTTCAAACTTCCACACGGTCGACTGACACGTAAGACTGACTTTGAAAATCGCCAGTGGATGAGGAGTTCACAGTGATTTTCTCGACGTTAGCCTAAACGTCGTGCGAACGAGTCCGAAAGGTGTACCACGTTGACAATCGAACACTCCGATTCGCGGTTCCCTTGCAAAAACGCTACCTCGAGAAATTAGAATGTTAATTTTTCTGGATCGTGGCCGACGACGGTCATGGTGAGGTAGGCTGCACCTGTGCAGGTATGTTTCGAGCGTACACGCGGCGACACATGGCATACATCGTTTCCTTCCTCGATCCTTCGCTGCTAAATCGACCGACCGACCGTACGACCGTGAGTCTCCCCTTGGGCTCCCCGATCATTACCTGTGGCGGGTTACCTGGTGCGAGACCTTCGCTCTTGTCAAAGGACGCTGCAAGAAGCTGGCCGAAGACGTTGCTTCGCCCTCTAGCTGACGTCAAACGGTTTCGCAACCGTTCTTATCGACGCGCGATTCCTTTACTTAACAGTATTTCTTTGCCTCATTCGATACTCGTGTACGTATCTTGACGCTAAGGCCGATTCGATGATGAATTGATTAATCGATGATTACTCGCTATGCTCGTTGGAACGTTTCGAGAGCGTAAGGAAAACTCGAACCCGTTGAACGTGTTAATTTCATAAAATAGCGCAGTTTATGTTAATTAAAAATAATTGTACACAATTGGAGTCGATGGAAACAATATACAAAATAATATTGTTACCGATGCCACTAAATCAGCACTTTTATTGAAAAGGTTAAGTTAGTAATCGAACAAACGATAACACAGTCTCGCAAACTTGGCAAAAAAGGCAATACTAATTCGATAAGCGCGAACTAGTTTAACGTAACGCAAATGTTAAGCGACCACCATACCGTATCACAACGCATGGCTGCGCACCCTTCTCTAACCTTAAATTATATACTAACGCTTGAACGTTTCTCGATGCGATTAAAGATCATATTTCGCAAGAAACGTGAACTTAGAACGAAAGGCGACGGTAGTTTATAAAGATCACTGCTCGAAGTATTCTACCTGGATTATTTTGCGTGTAATCTATAAGATAAATAATCCAAAACATTTCCATAATATACATATATATCTATTTTAGCTGAGCGTATGCATATTGGTACGTACATTATTCTAACTATAAGTACATAAGTGATATAAATATGTAGAAGATATGTAGAAATCTTATATTCGATTAGATTTGAATAAATTAACAAATATGTTTATATTATGTTACATTTTAATGTAGAATTTTATTATAATAGTATGGATTAATCAAAATCTATTATGAGTGTGAAATTTTGTGTGAATCTCGTACGAAAATTTTGTTAAAGTTTGAATTGACTATGACAATTTTTAAAATTAACTGAACGAGCTATAAATGACTTAAAGTATTAATATTACAATAATAACATTCGTATTCATTAAAATGCGTTATGCTACTTCCCGTGCATCTTCCGATGATGTAGTTTCACCCCATACGTACATTTTGACATTGTCACCGTGGAAATTGTGGAAACCAAAGTCTTGTACATACAGATTTCGGTTATGATAAGCTACCGAAACAGAAAGTTGTGGATATGGGAGTGTTTTTTGCAAATCAAATGAGAATTCATAATATTCCTCGGGATTCTCTTTTGCTTTTTGCTAGTCTTCCGCGAAACATTTCCTAGCTCGTTCAACACTTTTTGACTTAAATTTAACTTATATTTTTTACTTAGACCACTTTTACAATTGACAAATGAATTCCATATAATATTGTAATAATAAACGCCATCTAACGGGTCATTTTCGACAATATCGTAGAAATTACATTGAATTAGTTTAGTTTTAAATCTTTTTTTATGATTTGCCGCAGACCACTTTCATGATTATGGAAACAATCATCGAGCATCGCCAGTATATTAAATATCCAAAATATACCGTCTTTATCTTAATTTCTATTTTTATGATCGTCGTCGACGACGACGACGACGCCGCCAACGAAAGCGACCGTTCAATCGTACGTAGGGACATAACGGCAAGTTTGACGAAGGGAACATCATCGATGCGAACCGCCCTTTTTCGTGCACAATATAATCCGTGCCTACGATTAATGGCACGATCACGTTGGCGCTTGATCTACGACGCGCATGTATGCATTCGATGCGAACCATAACCACTACAACCACGATCTTGACGATGGCTAGTCAGAATAGCGCTGGTGGTAGTGGATGGTTCGTCGACGCACGCGTGCAAACGCACGCTGCCACTTGGTTTGACCTGGCTTCCTCAACATCGACCGTCGGCACCACACTAATGCCGCTTCCACCACTAGGCATCGCCGTCGCCATCGTCACTACCACCGTACACGCGTTGTGTCATACGGGTGCGTTTGCACGGGGCGAGTTCATTGCAGTTCGTAACGGTGGCACGCGCCCGTTAGACCGGTCCGTCAATCGATATCGAGCACCCACGTGCTTCCTTTTTATTTTCTCTCCCCATCAAGGGAAACGAAAAAAGAGAGAAGGAAGAGGCGAAACCGATGCCCCTCTGCGTCTTGCATTTACGCGAAAAAAGAAGAAAGGAAAGAAAGAGTTTTTTTCGACGCCTTTCAAATCGAGCAAACGGAAAATGATTTGCGAGTTTCCATGCGTTGGGATGACTCGAGTCTGCCGAACCATTTCCTTATCGTTCCTTTTTTAAATTATTAATCACTGGTTTTACCATCGAGTTTCTACAAGGCGTCGAGGAATTCAACGCGAGTATCCTAAAAAGTCAGAATAGCTAGCTTCATCGTTCACTTTCAATTTTTCTGGAGCTTCGGACGTGACGACTAACGATACCGCGAGATGATTGGTTTTCCCTTAGAGTTCGAAGCCCGACTTGAGCTCGAAGTCGAAATCAAGCCCTCGGAGTCTGAACGAGCGAGAAAGACCGAAAGAAAAGGGGAGAGAAAGCGTCTTTGTGCCGTACTCGCGACTGCTCGTCAAAAGCGTAGCCATCGGTGATAAAAGAGGTGCGGCATAAAGCGCCTGCCGTGAGGAGCAACGCGCTTTGCGAATAGGCACCGTCGGGGTAAGACTCTGCTTTCGCGTCGTCGTCGTCGCCGCCGCCGCCATCGATGTCGATAAGAAAAAGAAGAGAAATAAGCAGAAGGTGGAACAAGTAGAAAGAGGAGAGAGACAAAAGCAAAGTGGGAGAAAGAAGGACGAAGGCGAACCGAAGGACAGACATATGAGCACACATGGATCGGAAGCTACCACCTGGCATCGCGGTGCGGTTCAATACGCGCGCGCGCCACCCCTTGGTGCACGTAGCTCTATGTACCCCCGAAAACGTGCTTCGACCCCGACCCTCGACTTGGCTCGTGCCACCATGCATTGTCGTCGGGAGCCACGGCGAACGTTGCCTTCGCATTGGCCTCGTCGCGTTCTTTCGCGTGAGGAATCACCGACGATCCACAATGATGCGCTCTTTCTTCCTTTTTTTTGTCTCTTTCTCTCTCCGTTTGCCTCGAGGAGATCGATAACAATCCATCGATCCTAATTTCATTCCCGCGATTATATTCTTTGCTCTCGTTTTCCTTTCATTCTTCTTTTCCTTCCTTTTCCTCGTTCTTCCTTTTAAGTTTCTCGTTTTCGACATCCGGATGGAAGAAGTCGGCGATAGATCGAATCGATCGCTCATCGCCATATCGCACCGTACTCCCGAATCTTGTCCGAGTTTTCTCTTCGGATTTTTCGCTAGGCCCGCAACGACAACATGAATCGAGATTTAGCGTTATAGGAGTCCCTGTTTCGACAAACGCGTGGGAAAAGCTGGCGAAAGATGGAATCGATGGCTCATCGCGGTATCACACCGTACTCTCGTTCTTGTCCGAGTCTTCTCTCCGGTTTTTTCGTTAGGCCCGCAACGGCAACTGGAATGGAAAGTTGGTGTTATAGTCGAGTGTCAAAGGAGCCCCTGCCATCGTTATTGTATCGATCATTTCAGAGTCTCTCCCTCCCCCGTACATCGAAGACCCCTTGAACGCACGACCCTCCGTCAGTGGCACTGCGGCACTTTCACTTGCGTTCACCGAGAACTTATTGTTCCGGCCACCCTTCTTTGATATCGCATGTAGCCGCGATAATGCTGCGCACATGCCCGATCCCACGTTGCATGTGCAACGGAGGGAGACGCGCGCGAGCCATACGAAGCTACCGCACCGTCTATTATAGACTCTTTGTCTTTCTCGATCGTCGTCTTCGTCGTTAAGATCGCAGCCAACGACGAAATTACATTTACGAGTACGGACGTAGTTTTACTATTTTAGTTGACGTTAGGTTCCTCTCTCTGACAATTGATCGACTCGCTTTGTCGCGTATTCCGAGGGAACTCTATGGTAAAATTAAGAAATTGATTTTTTGTATTTAAAGTTTCCCGTCATTTTTGCAGGATTTCTCGAAAACAAGGGTTTCTTTAGATTCTCAGAAGATCGATCGAAGATTAGACGGGTTGGAAGTATCTCTTAAGAAGTTACTTCGATTTGTCTAACGAGTACTCGTATTTTTGAATCGTATCGAGCTCGAGTGTACGCCTCATTATGCAAAAAGAAGTTCGTGTATTTCTGTTAATTCGCCCGCTAAATAGTCTCCTTGGACAAGTATAAAGCTTTGATGAAATAAGAAAGTTGTGGCTATACGTGGAGTCTATATTCACGGTTGGAGTGGCAGATTCTCGGGAGCGATGCAACGATGCGATTTATGCTAAATAACTGCCGCTTGACACCGGCCGATTAACCTCGTGAATGGTAAAGCGGAAATCTTAAATTTGCCTGGTGATCGATAAACGGAGGCGCCTGATCGGACATCTTTTGGTTACCCTCGTGGATAAATTGTGTTGCTTTTACGTCTAAAGCTAAAAGCTTCTCGTTGTCGATTTTGATAGTTTTGCATTACGCAAAAATTCAGACGAGTTAGGATCTTCTAAGTTTACAGGATGCTCGTCGTAGTCGAAATATATATTATCGTATAACCTTGATCTTTAACCTTTTCATTACAGTAGAACTGGCCGCTTTTAAGCCACCATTGAACTCCGTGCTACGCAAAGTTACAAAATGAGTGCTCCGATCGAATTTTTTACTTCAAATCCGTATTTAGCGCCGAAAACTTTTTGAAAATTTTTTTAGGAAATGGAATATCTCTCGCTTGGTGAATACCGATTATAGTTGGCGTTCGGCTTAACAGACTTTCCACATGGATGTTGGCATCCATGTCTATACTCGGCAACCATAGTCGGCAATTTGAAAGTCGGCGAGTCGAAAGGATCGATTTTATTCCGAACGCGACTTCACCAATCCCGATCGCAGTTCGATCGAGACGAGAAACGGGTGGGAGTTTGGAGGCATATCATAATTTCACGTTGAAAACGGATGTCTGGGGGTTAGAAACGGTCGGTCTAAAATTAGAAGCGACTTCGGGTGTCGCCCTTGATTCTTGCGGCCCTTGATGCACTCGTTCAGTCTCGGTATCACCATTTATATTTAGTCGAGACGCGACGATCGGCGAAAGGGGGCCTGTGACTTCTAAATTCTAAGTTAGGAGACAACGCGACGATATGTCCACATGCGCGACAGATTTCCGTCTCGACCTAACCGTTGCTCCAACCATCCTTCGCTGATCGTTCCCGACAAGACATTCATAAGCATTGTACGTGTCTCAAGGATTCGTACCGATCGAATGTTTCGAGTTCGACTTGTATTTACTCCTCTTCATCGAATGGCACTAACGATGAATTGATAAAGAATGTAATTGTTAATAATCATATAGCGGAGAAGACCCGAGCTACTGAGATCGAGACAATGAGCATCGAACTGCAAAGAGCAATGGATAACTGTTCTTACTTGCCTCAAAGACTTTCCCAGATCTCCCGACCAACAGCTACAAATATAGCAAATCTATGCAAACTTCTTTGGTTTCCTTTAGTTTATCTCTTCTGGTCAGAAATTCTCTTTTAGTGAGATTTCTCGAAATAGCATTATACATGGAAAAAAATATATTGTATCTATCGAAAAATAAAAGATCAGGTCCAGTCCTAAGAAATCAGCAAAAATAATGCAATAAACCATGAGCTTTCATGTTAGGACCTTAAATATTTTATTTCATAAAGATTGCACATGTATCGTACGGAGTGCATCGATATCTTTAAACGATAGATCATCGAATCCTTCTCCGCTAATTGTTTTTCATAAAAACAACAATAAAAAACAAGAAAACATAAAAAAACAACGTTTTCTCATTAAAAAAAACGAAATGACCTTCCGAACAATGTAATAGTATTAGGCGGCAGAAAACGAAATTATGTTTGGATGTTCTAAGACCGTATGGCCGGGTGCATTATCTATAATCAACTCTAATTTCTAATTCGTGTTAAATCAAAATCGCGTAAAAAAGGTTCATGTAAAAACAGAATTGGGTATATCTTTAGGCGTTAATTAATTAATGCCGCTTAAATCTATTTAAGCCGTTGTGAACGTGGTAAATACCGACAAGAGCATTCGATCGATTAATAATCGATTGCTAAGTTGGTCAACGTCGCTTATAAATAATGCTATCGAATAAAGAAACGTGATATAAATCGGACGTCGTCAAACTGCAATTTCTTTGTTTGTTTTTTTTGCGATCTTCTACGAGAGGCAAAGAGACTGAAGCGATCAAGGAAGGAAGGTAATCGATTAGACGTGGTCGTCGATTACGACGATGTTGAGGTCTGCAAAATGGTCGAACGATCGAAGAACCAGAAGACGTTGCGCCACATCGGGCGATCGATATACTCGCGCTGACGCGTTATACGGCTTCCTTCCTCTTTCTTACGCGCATACGTACGTATATACGTACCAACCGTGACTAGGAGAAAGTAAACGTTCAGGTAAAACGTCGAGGAAGACGGTTGCATCGGCGGAAGGGCGAACGAACGAACAATGGCGCCGACGCCGCGCGAGGCGAAACGTTCAAACAGCAAAACGATACTTCGTTGAACCTCGCAGTTCCTTCCTTGGAGGAAGGAATCACAGCTGAAGGCGCTTCCTCCTTGCTTTCCCCTTGTTCCGATCGTTTCGACTCGACCCCTTTTTTCTTATTTTACCGACGAAACGACGCTCTCTTGCTTCGTCCATCGGTTAATCTTTTGATCATCAAACGCGACGAAATGTTCAAAAACAGCGTCGCATCTGAACGTCGAATTGTCAGATACTTGATTCGTGGATCAATCGGTTCAGAAATTGTTTTTTTTTTCTTTCTTGTCTCAAAGCGTGGACATCGAGTATATTATTTTGGTAGAATGTGTTACCAGTAGCACGTAGATATTTTTCGCATTGGAGAAATCTCATTTAAGATTGCAAGTAAGCAATTGCGTTATTTGAGATGCATGGATATTGTAAAAATTTTACAGATCAGAGTAGAAGATCTATAGGATGTTTTCTTCTGGGTCGATCAGATGAGTGTACCTTGGCTGTAATACTGGGATGAATTTCCAATCTGACTTCGTAGTTTCTATCCAGCTTCGTTATCTTCTCAGACACTGATGTTATGCTTGGATGTTATGATAGATTCGATCTCCGTAATGTGACTTTTGATAACCATACCCCGTAATTAAAATCTATAGGTCCAAATAAACTTTATGATTGTTGGTGAGTCAGTATATTTTTCATATATATTTTACTTCCAAGTAAACTTTGAATCTAAATGTAGTCCAAAATATTTAACTGATATTTTGACGTGTACGATGATATAGCATGATAGGAGGTGTAGTGTCTTTTCATAAGGTTTTTAAATTATTTAAGCAATGTTTACATATGAATTTGCAGAAATTGAAATGTTATTTGTAAGATCATCGTGTGTAGTGGGGATATCAGTTGTGTAAAGGCCTAACACACTGTCCTGCAAAGAGGTTCAGAAATAGCGAACAATTCTCGAATCTTCTTTTTTTTACGATTTTATAAAATTACAGTTTTTTTTCTTTCTGTGCTTCTAAATTTTGATTCTGACCCATGTATCTTGCTTTTGTAAAATAGATGGATAACTCTGTTAAGGTATCCTCGTAATTCGTTTGGATGGGGATACCTTGATGGAATGCATTTACGTTCTTTTTACTGTGACTGCAATGACGGTATTCGGAGCGACGCACAGTCAACGTAGGGGAAATGACGGTCGTCTATATCGAGAGTCACCTCCCGGACCGTTTTGAGCAGTTACAGATATTTTCGGAAGCTGTTGCTGTTCCCTACGGAAGGAAGGGCTCCTCCTGCTCGCGCTTGGTGTAACGTTCTCAGTCTACTGGAGGAACTCCGAGTAGGGTATAATCCGACGTGGGGTAACGAGATTGAAGTAGAACGAAAAATCTTTAGGCACTATCGTCGACAAGGAGTCTGCCGTGATCGCCGATGCCGGAAACCTTCCTTTTACGCAAATGCGTAAGGTCTTTTTCAAAATTACTCTCTAAGGTTCTTAACACTTTGACTGCCACTCCGTAATTACATGTTTTGCTCAGGATGTCACGGGAGTATTTTTATTATTCTAAGCATATAATGACAAAATAATAATAAATTGGTGATATAAGACAACATTCACGAGTTCAACTAAAACAGGACTTCATTTCTTTCAACAAAAAATTATGTCTGTGATAAACCAATGGTAGTAGTTGTTGGTCATAATATAGGAAAATGTGCTGTGGATTTGTCAGATCAAATGATGGTATATTCCACCCCACAAAGAGCGGAAGAACGTTCAAATGTTATACAAAATTAGCTTTAGTATTATTATTGAATATTTCAATTTCAAATGTGATGGTACTGTATAAACTAGAAACAAAAGAAAAGCAAAGTAGCTGAATTTAGAATGGCACTCGTAATGCCACCATTTTACATAGTGTCATTCGTCAGAACCATCAAATATATGATACTTATACGACAAAGATTGCGGCACGAAATCCAAAAGAAAGAAGGGGAGCATACCTGGCGCGAAAATTTTGCAGAATGTCATAAAAAAAATGTTAAATCGTTGGGATCAAAAATTGGTAAAAATCAGATGAAAAAGGTGACTACCTTCTGGCCACATTGTATCGACGAGCCACATTTATGTTCAAAATGTTGTAACACAGTGGACCGTTAGATGCAAGATTTCATAGAAAGGAATTTTTTATTTTCGATGTTCTAATAATAATTGTTAATCGTTCAATAGGTACTTTTTATTTCAAAGTATCTTCTAATCCACTAACTGTCAACTTTCATTCGACTCTTACAATTGTAAGTAGTTCAAGCGCTCCGGCCATCACTAATGACCACCGGGGAAGTCAAAGTGTTAAAAATGTCTTTGAAAAACAAGCTATTCGATCCACTCGAATAAAATAGAAATAAAACGAACGTCGTCGTCGTCGTCGTCATACGAGACTGTACTGTTAACAATAAGACCGCAATGCGATCTTTGAGTTTCTCTCGGTTCAAATTCGATAAAAAAATCAACTTGATTGCGGAAACGCATTTGGATGGAATCAGTCGAGGAGCCCTTCTTTTGATTCGCGAGGGAAACGATGCCCGATTATATCGAGCGATCCGACGACTCGGGCATATGCCGAGCAACGAGAGATCGAGGACTATCGTCGGGTCGCAGTCGCGAGGGCGCGTGTCACGCGCGATGCTTCCACTTCCGCAGGAAGTCTGTCACGGTCGGTCCGATCGAAGGAGTTCCGACTCCCTCGGAAACTCGCGCCGCGGAGCACCACCTTAACCTTTGCTCAACTATGTACGCATACGCGTATAATCGCACGTGTAGTTTCCCCCGTGAAGTCGCGCGCTGATACGGCCCAAGTCGAGGCCACCGCGCCCGCTTTTTTTCGGGGCGCGTCCGAGGCGTGGCACGACCATGTGCCCTTCATTTACCAAGTATTTCCTCGTGTTGAGTTCTTGCTCGTTCTTCGTTTATTCCTTCTTTTATTTCTCCAGCGAGACTTTGAATGCCCGATCGACGAGTGGGAAAAGAATCCGAGTAGATTTTGCGATCGCGAAAGTTACCCTTTCTTTGCTCTTTAATCCCTTAACGTACTTTGACGAATCTGGCTCGTGATATTCATCTTTAGTCCAAAATTATTGTCGCGAGTCAGACTCGTGGAATTAAATGGAATGGAGATCGGCCCATATATATTTACCAAAAATAGTTTAATGGGACAGGTAAGGGCTGAAACGTTCTTGAGATATATTGTATACAATGTATTATAGTGTATTGTAAGTGTAGGATTCTTTCGGTACAACTTAATATTCAAAACCCAAGGAAAATAATCGAACGTTGGGTGAATCGGGAGTCGAACCTGAATCTTCGCATTTCGCGTGCGATGCTCAAGTCCACTTAGTTACCTTTCTTTTTTTTTAACGATATGTTTATCGCTGCCAATACAATATATTTACAGTTGAGCTACAATAAACCTTGAACGTAAAAAAGGATAATAATATGTACAATGTTGAAAAAATCGAATAAAGGTTCTATGTTGAATTTTCTGGCATCAAACGGTTTCGTATTTGTATGTTACCTCGCGGTATTCCGTGCGCCGTGGTCGTTAGACTCGCAGAGGGAGAGAATGTTAAGCACATGTGATATCTGGCACATATGTGAGATGATTCGACGAAGAAACGCTTTGGCGAATCGATCGGTAGTAAATGCTGCTTCGAACGGCAGGGCACGTTAAATACTCTTATAAAGCGTAGTAGGGTGCCGACGGGTTGGCATCGTATTACGAAAGAATAATCACGTGACTCGGTTTGGTTAAAGGGTAATCGTGAAGGTTGAGCTAATATATTTTTTAATCTCGGTGCTTCTTGAATCGATTTTCATTTTTGTCATCGTATTTCTTTTTTGAAGTACGCGAAACGTTTGTAAAGTCAATTACATTCGATCGTAAAACGAACAAACCGAACGATTCGATAGTTGCCTAAACGAGAGATTAAACGCTTATTTACTTTATTCGTGCTTGTCAATGACACGAATATCATTTTATTTGAGACAATATACAAAGAGAGGAACATTGGAATTTTAATCAACTCGTGTTTTAACCCTTTGCACTCCGAGCCATTCTGGACGATACCTACCAGCTACTCGACGCCACTTTGTCACAAAAACGTGCACTTACGAACCTTCATATTATATAGTATAGCTTTTAACCAAGTAAGGTTGGTTTATGTGAATTTGTAGATATCGAGGAACATATATTTGCAAAAAGAATCACATTTTGTTTCTTATAAATCGTTTGCCACTATTCTAATAAAAAAAATGAATAAATAAATGGAACGGAACGTTTAGTTTTGCTCCGCAATCAAATTTATCTCCGTTCTCGATAAAATAACGATGACTATAGAAACCTTTCGAATAGGAAAATTTGCCAGGGACGCGAAAACGTTAGCAACGCTTCTTTGGCACGAGGCGAAGCGATTGGAGACGAAGCCACCTATACTCCGAGGGACCCGATGCCTATGGTCCCTTTTTTCTATTTCCTTCCTCACTGCTACGTTATTGATACGTGACGCGCGAGTCGCGTTTATTCTCTCTCCCTTGCATGGCCAGTCTCCCTCTCCCTTCTCTCTCGCAATGAAACAATTAAATGAACCGCCTGTGTATCTCGCGCTCTTCCGGCCTAACGACGTTCAGACTCCCGTTCTAAATTCTGTTAGGTGACATGTGCGACTTTCGTGCCATTCCTAGCCGTTGCTCGTTCTAGGCATTAAAACGACGATGATAATGACGGAGACAAAGCCGTTATCCGCCTATGTACAAACAACCTACATATGTATTCGATGATCGATGAACGAGGTCAGAATTCGGAATTTTCTTCGAGGATTACTTTAATCCCTTGACGTACAACGATGTCTGGGAGACGTCATTTGTTTCGTGCGCTATTCGTAGACTTTAGCGTTTCCGAGACGTTAACCATTTGAGCGCCAAACGGCGATTTTGCGCTTCTTCTACCCTATTCGAAAAGTGCCAGCGCTCTAGCACGTTAACTGCCACGTGAGTTATCAAGAAAATCTCCGTCAGATCACGCGCGCTACTATATTGTGCCACATCACAATGCTGGTGTATAAAGATACTGTGTCAATGGTTACTTATCAAAGTTGTTTCTTATCGGGTTGTTCGGAAATTTCGTTTTTTCCCAACAGTTTTTCATAAAAGCAACATAAAAAACGAAAAATCAAAGAACAACGTTTTTTCATTAAAAAAAAACCAAATTATTTTCCGAACAACTTAACATCTTCTTATAATAAAAGATAAGCACGTTTAGAACGAATTGTTTCACGATATGCATTTAGTTGAAAATCTTTTTTCAAGAACGAAGTATCCAAGAAAGCGTGTGAGATTCGAAAATTATTTCTTCTCTATCAAATATTTTTTCACTAGTGACGAATAGTTAAAATTTCTTTGTGTTATAACTTTTGTCCTAATTTTTTGGAATGTCAAAAAGAGAAACGGAAGGGAAGTTTTTTTAGAGAATTGTTTAGTAATGAAGAAGAAAACTGTTACGAAGCTTGTAAAAATTCAGATAGTAACGACGAGGAACAGCCGAGATTTTTCAGAAAGAGAAATACGAATAAAATTATATCGTCAGATTCTCATTCGGATGTTGATAAGTGCAATCGTAGTGATAGTGAACGTAATGAAGATAATACGAGATTTTGCAGGAATTGATCATCGAGGAAGAACTTTTTCTCTAGATTGCCCTGACCAGCCTCTGCTCTGTATAAAATGCTTCAAAATTTTATATTCTAAATAAGATTCTTAGTAAACCATTTCTGTATTACTTTTATAACAATTCAGTAGTTTTATTGCGCAATAATATCCTTTCAAATATCTGCAAAGACATCTACAAAATCCTTCGTAACTAGTCAAACAAGCGTCACCTGAATTCGGGCGACGTGGCGGTCAGCGTGCTAGGCTGCGAAACCGACAATCAAGCTCGATTGTCTTACTCATCTTTTTTGTTAAGTTAATATGTGAAATAAATATATACACACGTATTTCTATAATCTTTACCAGCTCTTATTTCCAATATTTTTCCTTTTATACCGACAGATTCAATTTACACGATTCTTATTCAAGTCGAATCCACGTGGAACGGATATTCGCGTAAATCGAGGAACGGGTGTACCTGAACACATTTTTGCAATGACATTGTTTGATCTTGAGTTCTTCGATGATCACGCCAACGTCACTGAATGCAAGACATCGAAGTGTTCGTAAAACGACGATCTTCCCGTTACGTTTCTACGGGTTGGATCGACTTAACGGGGAGGAGAGACCGTTGACCGATTCGTCGTCGTCGATCGTTTACTTTCTCTCTCGATTCGTTAAGGGATCGAGCTTAAGGGCGTCGAGGGTAAGGGTCCCCAGCGGGCTTTAGGATGGTGTTGGTCGCGTGCGCGTGTGACGCAGACGTCGCCACGTATGCCAGAGAATTCGAAACGTCGAATGATAGGGGAGATACGCGACCAGCTGTTATATCGCGTGATTCATGCAGAACCGTTCGTACATCGACGTACGGGTACGCGTGTTTTCCTGCGTATCGCGATCCGACTTTCAACAATGGCCGATCGACTTTGTTCGGTATCCTGTAAATTAACACGAATGTCAAGCGAACGAGACACGAAGGGGCATTTTTAATTTTGATGATAGCGTCCTATTCGAATTTTGCTCGACTTACTTGTTCGTTGTAAGCTGATTCTTCTCGGCATATCGTTGGAAATTAAAAAAACATTTTTAAAAAATTCTGGTTAAATGACTATATCCGTCGTGGAGAAATGGCAGTATTTTGTGCCATGACAACCATATTCTAAACGTATCGAAATTTACGAATATATTTTAGTTTTACACATGACGGATATAGTCCTCATGACGCAAAATACTATCTTTTCATTGTTTCATCGAACAAAGCTGCTAAAACAGTTTCGTTGATTCTACGTGAAATTTCGAAATATCGAACATCGATCGGAATCTTGAAATTAATGAGATGGAAATGGTAAATATAATATTTCGAAGAACTTTTGTTTAGATTCCCTTATTCGTTTGTTTCTATTATATACATGATAATAAAAACAGCTATAGATATGAAGTAAAGTATGAGAAAGTAATAATTAAGAAAGAAACGCGCTTGGAGCCTCCCGGCGCCTTACGTTAGCGCAAAAATTTTAGCGCGAAACCGATCGCGAGCCTGCCGTCGAGATATGACATGACAGGACTTCATTATCATCATCGTTGTTATTATTCGAACAGAACAGAAACGCTCGACCACGAAACCGTGATTTTTCTTGGAGCCTCGTGCATCCTTCGTTGATCGTATGCGATCAATGGCGGCGGGACCGCAGTGATCATCATGCGGGCCCATCGTGTGTGGGCAGACGGGAGAACATGTGTTCTTGGTAAAGCGTTACTCGTACCGGACGGTCGCGCGATCGATCCTGTTCTTTTTAATGCCAACGTAAAGTGTGGAACTCGATGGACGAAAATTACAAAATTCGTCGTTTGATTCGATCATTGGCATTTGAAAAGACGAGAGTAGAAAGACGATTGTAGCAGCATATAATATTTTTTCTTTTATGATTTCAGATTTACTCGAGACGAAGTTGCAAGAATCGTTAATTGACAAACGGTGAGTGACGATGCTTTGTTATTTGAACATATTTATGTCGTGCCACGACGCTCGTTAACGCATTGATGGCAAAAAGGAAAATGTTTTATTCCACGTCGATTTCTAAACACTCTATTGGGTGAATTGTTAAATATTGGGTGGGAAATATTGGAAATCACAAAAATGTGCTTCGAACGTTGTTTACGAACGTGTTTTTACGCGTAGATTTATAAGTAACGTATTTTTGTGAAATCTGACCCACGCAAATCGTCCAATCTGTGTTATATTTTGGAAAGACGACTGCTCGGGACTGGCTGAATTGCACTATTCGTGGATTTCAGTCGAAATACAACGTTATTAATTTTCCGACCTTCGAGCTTCTTATTTTCATTTCGTTCATCCCAGATGGCTAATTCCGATACAGTATCAGTTCCTCATCGACCGTTGACGCGAGAACATCAGCGAAATAATACTCGAGAATCGCGTGGTGTTTTACAATATTTAGTGAAACGTTAAACGAAGTAAAGTTATATCATATTACGCGTTTTCTCATTATCCTCGTCCAAAGCGCAAATGGCTGCGATAAATTGAAAAGGAAGCATCGTTAGCTAGGTTACTAGATCAACTGATGGACTCGGGCGCAACCTAGAGACCTACCTATCACTCGCCGCCTTTCTCGTCTTTTCTAAACATCTAACAATAACGTGAGTTAATTAATAATTAACACCGTGATTTTTCAGGTTAGATTAAGAATAGATTGGACAATATAGGTGATTAATATAGAATTAATAATATAGATTAGAACAAAAATCGAAGTATTTTATTGTGAACGATTTATAGCGAAAAAATGCGATTGTTACATTCCAAAATGAATAACAATATTAAAATTTATTTATCATAGAATCCTAGAAAATTGCTGCGAAGGGTTCTGCGGTTATTAGAAGATAAAACCCTCGTGTCAAACGCGATATTGTTTTCCCTCAGCCCATAAGACGCAGGAGGAAAAAGTGCGTCTAATGTGCCGAGAAATACGGTGACTGTTCTTCTTCGTTTTGAGGTTGCTAGATTTTACAGTGTCGTATTATTATTTTACTAAATTTTTTTAGTCGTTGCACTAAATAAAATTCGCTATTAGTCGTACTGGTGTTCTATTTAACGTATTCATAACGGTCATCAACGAACATAATTCGAAAAAAATTAATATATATTTAAGATATAAATAGTATACATATCTATGTACAATGTTATTTACTTGAGTACAACAACTTTCTACGTACGTTATACGTTAGGTCGTATAACAACAACAATCTCGTTCGCTGTCTTTGCTCACTTTTATATCGTGTCTTCTCGATGGAAGAATCGATGGGACTGTTTCCCTGTGTTTCTAAAACTCTAACTCTACCGTAATAAAGCTAAGTTATATTAATAGTAATCGAGTAACATAAAACTAGGCAAAGCCTAGATATTACGTTTAATTAT